>JANXJC010000005.1:34491019-34525624 GCA_027564655.1 Leptodon cayanensis
GGCAGCTTTCCAGCCACTCATCCCCAAGCCTGTAGCGTTGCATGGGGTTGTTGTGACCCAAGTGCAGGACCCGGCACTGGAAGCTTTTAAGTGGAATAGAAGCTCTCGTAAACAGCAGGCAGGTGCTGCTGGTGAACATACTGAAGAGGGAATATGGCAGTCAGAGGTGTCACAAAACAATGGAAAAGGAGCCAGGAGTGTCACATCAGAAATAGTCTTCACTTAGCACAAAGACAGCTTTGCGTCTGACCAAAACACACATTGCATGTTCCATGCAGAAATAGATATTTTTACATTGCTTAATCAAACATAGGTTTTGGCACGTTTATCATGCAAACTGCAGTTTTCATTGCTGAAAATCTGTGGAATTTGGTACAACTCTGCCAAATGTTTCCATACATTCAAGTCATTTTTTTTAAAGGCAAAACCATTCCCATTATTTCTTTGGCACTGGTTTTAATTCATGACCATGTTGAAGAGGTTATGCACATGCCACATACAAGAACTGGTGGTGCCTGGCTAAAGTAGCTTGGCATAGGCAGGTGTGATCTGGCAGAGAACAGATATTTCCTTTGCTAATGAATCAGCTTGAGCAGTTCAGTTTGGACAGAAACAAACTGTAAAATGCCAGGTCAGCAGGAGCGCTTCCTCGAATACATCAAAGCTGTTCCTTTCTACATGGCACAGCTGAGTTCTTTCCAAGAATTTCTAGGCCAGTATTCTTGCTTTTCAAAGTGTTTTTAAATGGGTACAAATCCCCCTTCTTGAATGCCCCAAAACAAACAGAAAGGTATATAAAAATTAGAAGGATCAAAATATTAAAATCATCAGTCATACAAAGCATGAGCACAGCCGGAAACAATGTCCCCTTAAAATTTTGCTTATATCCCAACTATATTTAAAAGATACATGTTGCCGCTATTTCTGCGAAGCAGATATGCTAAACATTCTTGTTTTCTCTATCTGAGTACTTACAATAATTTTTTCTTTCCATAAAGTTTAATTTCCTCTATAACTAAGCACTAAAGTGCTAGCTACATTATTGGCATTGGATAGATTGCCGCTGCAGCAGTAACTGGGGGGGTAGTTTTGCCTACTGCAGCAGAATGTGATAGAAGAATCAGAAGTAATATCAGAAGTAACACGATAGCCAAGTTACAACATCTAACAGCATTTCTGAGGCTATGGACCAATTCTGTGGCCATCACGTCTAAAAGAATAGGAAACCAGTAAGTTAATGTGTTGTTAATTACAAAAGAGCAGTTGTGGTGGTGTGGCTGCCCCCCACGTCCCAAGGCAGGGAATTGGCAGTGAGTTGAGAGCTGTGAGCCCATCTCCACCCCTGTGAGGGTTAGCCCCAGCACACACTCAGGGACATGGGGGCAGTGAGCATGTGCATCGGCCTCAGCTGGCTGCAGGGCAGTGTCGCGGCTCAACCCCCCCATCGGCAGCTCAGCCCCACGCAGCCGCTTGCTCACTTCCCGCCGGTGGGCTGGGGGAGAGAATCGGAAGAATAAAAGTGGAAAAACTAATGGGCTGGGATAAAGACAGTTTAATAGGGAAAACAAAAGCCACACGCACAAGCAAAGCAAACCAAGGAATCCGTTCCCCACTCCCCACGGGCAGGCAGGAGTTCAGCGATCTCCAGGACAGCCGGGCTCCATCACGCCCAACGGGGACTTGGGAAGACAAACGCCATCGCTCCCAACGTTCCCCCTTCCTTCTCCTTCCCCCAGCTTTATATGCTGAGCACGACATCCTATGGTCTGGGATCTCCCTTGGGTCGGTTGGGGTCAGCTGTCCCGGCTGTGTCCCCTCCCAACCCCTTGTGCCCCCCCAGCCTCCTCGCTGGTGGGGTGGGGGGAGAAGCAGAAAAGCCCTTGGCTCTGGGTGAGCACTGCTCAGCAGTGACGGAAACATCCCGGTGTCATCAACACTGTTTCCAGCACGAATCCAAAACGCAGCCCCATACCAGCTACTACGAAGAAAATTAACTCTATCCCAGCCAAAACCAGCACATTTGTTCTCACTGTCAGAGGTCAAGACAGTGAGCATAATAGTCTTTTCTGATCACAAAACTTTTGACTTTTGTGGAGTTCACTGATGCTCATAATTAGAAGTGTCTATAAATTTTTTTGTCAAAATGATCCCTTAGCAAAACATGTGTTCTTTTCCCACTGATTTTTTTTCTCACTGAAGAGAAAACTAACCTAAAGAGTTTCCACTGAACCTGAGACATAGTATTTCTGCTTGTTATACTAGAGCTGGGAGTTTTCTTTGGTGGTTTTTAATGGTGTGTGGCAGCTACAGCTCAGACTCCTGCAGCTCAAACTCCTGCAGCTCAAACTCCTGATCTGAAGCTCAGCTCCTTTTCAAAAGGAGCAGGAGATGCTCTGCTCTGACTAAGCTGCACAGAGAATTGCAGGAATCACACGGCTGTAGGAGAACTGCAAAACATATGGACTGGCCAGGAAAGGAGAACATGAGGTTTTAATAGTATAATTTCCAAGATTGCTGGTTTTTTTTTGCTTTATTATTAATTTCTGAGTCAATTGAACAAAACTTTTTCTGTTTCTGTACTGAATTGATGCTCACTTTTAATACTTCAACAGCTCATTTTCATTTGGAACAAAAATAATTCTGGAACTTCCCATGAGACAGATTCTGTAGTTTCCATTCACGTGACACTTGCATTGAAGATGTTATTAAAGTTCAAGGTATTGCTTAATAAAAGAATGACGAGAAAGATATCTTTAAATGCTTTCAGATATCTTAAATAAAAAAAATAAACATTTCCAAATTTAGGGGGAACAGAATAAAAAGCACTGTGAATATGCCTCATGCTGTATGATTAATTCGAATCAAGGATGTAAGAGAGGAAAGTGGGACTCTGTCTACATGCAGAACATGGTTCAGGTTCTTCACGCAACCTTAGGGCCACTCAACTTCAGTAGGAATCTCCTGTGCGGTTTGGATCTCTGGGTCTCCATAGTCCTCTTCCTGGGCATGCCCATAATTTTCTCTGCTGAGTAATTTAGCACCTACCCCTTTTCTGAGAGCATTTGGGCTCCAGAAATGAAGTGAGCCTCTGTTAAGTAACTTGTCAAACTTACCCTGCCTGACAAAACCAAGCTTCTTTCAAAATTAAGTAAGTGCAAGTATTGACAGGCATGATGATTGCTTTTTTTTTGGTATAATGACTTTACAAGGACTGAGAAGTTTGAGTTCAGATCCCTGCTGTCTACTGAGCTGTGATCAGTCCAAAACCCAATCCACTGCTGCCCAAAGGCTTCTCTGATGATTGGGTATAAATTGTTGCAAAAGCGGTTGAAGGGCAGAGGGGATCTGAACAAGATCTTTGAAATCTTTAAGATCATCAATCTTAAAAGTCTTTTCCAACCTAAACGACTCTATCATTCCATGATTCTATAAGATTTGCTGAAGCAGTGACATCTGGCAACAAATGATGGCTTTTCACTGGCCCAGGAGGAGAGGAATAAATAGAGGTGACACAAGAGGGACCTGGAATCTGTATCCCAAGTGCTTGACTTGGGATTACTGCAAAAGAAGTGCTTAGAGCAAGAGCTGTAATGTTCACACCTTCACTTTCTTAAAATAGGCACCTAAATAGGCATTTAGAGTAAATCTGATTTCAGTCCCTCAATGCCTTAATTCTCCAAGTACGAAGACAGGGACAATAATAGCTGTCTCCTCACAGAGAGGATGTGAAAATAAATTCTTGAATGAGAATGAAGCTCTCAGGTACTATTCTAAATTTTTCCATAGCGATAGTTGGGAGGAAATGAATCAATCTGTCTTTAGATAAGGCACTGAATAAATGCATAGCTAGAAAGGCTAAAACAAAACATTAAAGATCTGCTCATGGCTTTGCAGACAAAGAGTGTGATATGATAAAAGTCTTTATTAGACAGAAAAGGCTATTCTCTTTAGCGCTTCATATCTCTGAATGGATGAATAAGCTAAATTCTGCTTTTCTGAAAGGGCTGCTTAAGGACTCCTCTGTTAGAATATGTTCCACTATTGATATTTAAAACCAGACAAATGTCCTGAAAATTCAAAAATACATCCATGTTCATACTCAAAAAGGCTGGTTGGCAGAATCCTGCCACTGTGTTTTTCTGATAAACTGCTCACGTAAAGTGACAAGCAGGAAATTATAGTATCCCCGCAAACGGATGGAGGCTGCATCTTTTTCAGTATGAAGTCATGTCTTTATGCGACTGCACATGCCTGCATTCTCATATTCACTCTCACTCTGCCATGTGGCATATATTTATGTGACACATAAATATTTTATCTGCTTTTAGACTAGAGTGGTCAGATAAGAGGTAATATTTAAGGATGTGGAGGGTCTTGTGACAGATGGGATCACAGATAAGAATAAAAGGCACACAAAGGAGCTACTGAATGGTCAGAAGCTCCTTTTAAGAAAGCGTATGACAGCATTGCTGAGATAACCACCCACTTCTAATTTACTCAGCGTTTCATGAATGACCTTGTTTATAGATGCGAAAGTTTTTGACCAGTCTGACTTGTTTGCACACAAATCACAGCTCTACATTCATGAACTCTCTTTTTTGAAAGTTCCCTTTAGACGTTACCCAGCACACTTGTGTATGTCTGTATTTACACTATACCAGTAAGTGCTTTCTAGTAGCCCAAAACAATTTCAGTAAGCAAGCAGTAAACTGGGATCTAATAAAATTTCTTATTCAATAAATTAGCTGATTCCCTGTTACATTTCATCAGAATAATGTTTTCACTGGCATATGTATATTCATTTATATTCGTTCTTCGAGAACTGTCAGCAGCTGTCTCCTGTCAGATGGACTTTGGGGTCCCTTCCTTTGAAGCTCCTTGTGGGCACTGGTTGCCCAGGAATGTCTGTCCTCCCCTCCCTGGGAGGTCTCAGAGGAAGGGGCATCAGGAGGAAGGTGCTCTGCAGTGTCTAGCTTCTGGCTGCTGCTTGCCCGCTTGTGAAATGACTGGAGGGGGCAAACTGACTTGGGAAACAAAGTCATCACTACTTTGATAATAAGCAGCTCTGCCCCTTTTTTAATGCCCCCCTGCCAAGTGACAGATGATACAGTTTATTTGTTCCCTGGTGTCTGAATGAGGTAAATCTCCAATGAGAAAGGGCTGGCTGAAGTCTGGTGCAGATAGGGTAGAAAAGATACTGATGGATGGGGAAAAGAAATGGCTTTGGATATCAAGATATGCTGCAAGACAGTACCTTCTACATTCTCTGCATTTATTTTGTTGTTCTCAACGGCTCCCAGATTCCTAGACATATTCAGCAGCTAACAACCTTTTTTTTTTACTCACCTGTTAGTATTTACAAAAGTTTCAATGTGACATAAAGCTCACCTTTGTGTATGTGTGGTCAGGTTGTTATGTTCTGTTCGGTTTGGAGCTAACCTTGCCTGCCGCTGAGCTGTGTGAAAGGTCACTCATCAGCTATTGAAAGTTTCTTTGGCTGGCAGAGATTTCAAAGAGTAGAGAATTGCACTGTTATAGAGCCAATATACTTCAATCCAGTTCTCATTCTGTCATTGCTGGAGCAGTAATACGGAACAGCTTACGTGTTTTTGATAATACTTTTTATATCTAAAGTCCAGATGTGGGATATTTATGGTAGACAGATTGTGTCATTTCACTTTACTTGTGGAGCCACCGGAATTTCCTCGTCTTCAGAGTGTGATATAGAGCTCATCCTATCTCTCAGGGTTACGCATGGGAGCAACTGGTGTGCATGAAGAAAGTGTTGAAATGGGTAGAAAATTCAGTCTTCTGTGCTTCTGTTTGGAAAAGAGTCAATCACCACGTAGGATGGGAGAAGACACCTTGGGGAGAGCAGTTCACAGGTGAAGGCAGGAGAGGACAGCAATCCTACACTGGAGTATCCTGCAAAGAAAAGATGATGCAACTAATTTCAGGTGTATGGTGTAAAGGGCGATTGTCATTGTTATTATAAGAGCTGGAGATCAAAGCACTCTTAATTCACAGGAGAATTTGTTTACTTTTCTAATTTTTCTCTGAATTCACGAAAAGCCTGCAGCTCTTCTCAGGTATCATAATGTCTCTGATTCTGTGTGAAAAAGAAGTTTCTAACCTGACAGAGCATCAACCAGTAGCAGCAAGGCAGCTCAACAGTATCTTTTCCCTTCTTTTGAGAAAGGGACTTTCTTTCATTCTGTTTGTCTTTTTTTTCCCACTTTCTCCCTCAACAGTTTTTCCAACACTTAATTCTGGTTTGACATCTCTGTGCTGACAGAGAAGTTAAGATTGATGACCTCTTATGTTCTTCTGGTCAGAGAAGATGAATCAAAGCAAATTGTTTTACTAGTTAATAAAACCAGCCTACTTATTTTTTTGCAGAAATAGCATAGAGCAAAGGAGTTCAGGGAGCAAAGATTGTGGAATGACAGGGGAGCAGTTGGATGTAGTCTGGTGGTGGTGTTTGCTAAAAAACTGAAGGTGGCTCTGGGCATCTTGCCAGTTTGTTCAGGCTGAGACTTAGCTCTCAGCTCAGGAAGAACTATCTGAGTCTTTCAAGTTGGTGTTGTAAATGGATGTAGGTTTGGTTTTGTAACCAGAACTAATATGATTTTAAATAGCCAAGCTATTTTCACTTTTATAATTGACCCCTGCTTCTTGTCCTTTTTGAATCAATGTCAGTTAAGGAATATGTGATCCTTGGAGACCAAACTATGGTTGTAGATAATAAAGCCATTAAGCCTGCCATTTTTTGTATTTTGATGGAAAATGCTTCAGAAAACTAGGAAAAAAATCCCAACAGAATAAAACAATTTATTCCTATGTATTGGTATAAAAATTGCCCCTATTTTCAGAGAAATCCTGGCTCAGAGATTCCTGTTTGAAGCAGTCTTATCAGGGATGATTTTCTGCAGATATCAGATTGCTGCAGCATTTGAGAGATCCCACCACAAAAATTGGAAAGAGCAATCTTAGGCTCTATCATAGCTACTACATTCTCTTATCTCTAGTAGCCATGACAGTGGTCAAAACCCCAAGGAGTTTCGCTGTGCTTTGTGCTGGCAGGAAATGTCCATGCAATCCGTGGCACACTTCAAGATTTTCTTTTCGGCCTAATCTTTGTCAAGAGCTGAAAAAGTTTCCAGGGCTTGGGAAGCAGCATGTTAACGTATGCTGCACGTCCTCCAGAAGGACTCCAGCATCCATTGACCTCAAAGTGGTGGTGACCAGGCAGGGAGGATGCTGTTCTATTCCCACATCTTCATGTAGTTCAGCATGCAGGGGCACATGGTTTGTGTGTACTTGTACTGCTAAATTATGCTTTATTTCCAGGAAAATCACCAATGGTTTGTAGAACTTGTTCAGCAGATACGGAGTCCACTTCTACCCATGGCTGCAGTGGCCATGTTCTTACACCCATTTAGTAGGCACGATTGATGGTTGGACTCAATGATCTTGAAGGTCTTTTCCAACCTAAATGATTCTATGATTCACTCACTTGGCCCATCCTGTTCTATGCCAAAGCAAAGTTGAGCCGCAGCCCCCACCTGCCAACTGCACGAAGAGCCCTCTCATTCTCCTCTGTCCTTCAGCTTCAGGCCTGTTTGTTGCTCGTCAGGTCTCTCTTGAACCTTTGCACCTGCCCTTTTCCAAACTATTATCCCTTCTGAAGCCACTTTTAAGAAATAATTTTCATTTTTAGGGAAGTGCATGGATCTGGTGATCTTTTAGTGCAAGGATAAGGCAAAAAGCTGTCCATACAGGTGTGCTCCCTTGCTAGCTAGGAGTACTCATGTAGAAGTGATACTTAAAATTTGCAGAGGTTCTTTAAATAGAAATATATTTGTGTTTCCAAGCAGAGATTTTGATGAGTTTCTTCACAGTCTGAGCATATGCATTTTGAGGACAGTAAAGTGGGGTCTGATTACATTCCATGTGAACATTTCAAGTTCTGGATTAGTGCTGACATCTGCTGTTTATTTTTACCATTTACATGAAACACAGGGCAGGGAATTGCTGCCTGTGTGCTTTTTGCTGTCTCAATTCCATGTTTTATTTCACACAAGGAAACATTAATAGAAATCACAAGATATGTTAAAACCTCCATGGGTCAATAACTATTCCTATGGGATTAAGAGACATGAAGTAAGGAGCTGACAACAAAAATGAAACTGAATTTTTATAATTTCAAATGACTGTTGATGCTTTTCAGTGAGGAAAAGGTTTGAGACAGGTCGCTCAAGGAATGAAGCTGTCTGCGTACAGGATGGGTATTTAGCCTGGAAGCTCCTTAGTACAGGGATCGCTGTTTGGTTATCCATTTCTACAGGAGCCCCTGAAATGCTTGGCTCCTAATCCACAGCAGGCAGAGCTGGCTGCTACCGCAGGGTGATGGGGTTCTGGCAACACTGCAAGAGCACCGTGTCCTCATCCACCTTGCCTGCTCCCAGTCGGACCCAGCAGCACCAGTCCAAGGAATGTCTGCTGCCAGCCTGGCCACAAGCATGGGGATCACTCTGAGTCACCTGGGCAGGTGTCACCATTCAGTGTCACTGGGACCCGCAAGAAAGAACGGCTGGGAGACACCAGCTCCTTTCATACAGGTTATTAAACAGCTGTTATTAAACAGGGTCCCTTGACTCTTCCTGCTCTTGCCAGTCATCCTCCCTTTTAACCTCACCCCAAAAAATTGTGTGGGATAAAACAGTTTTAGGTAACAAGGTTTTCTTTGTGATGAGGTCATCAAGATAACAGACATCAGGGAGAAGATAAGCATGGGAGCTTCTGCGGAAATCCTAGACTTATCTCATTAGTGCAGCACATGACAGCATTTTATGTTTCCACTCTCAAAGGGAAGCAAATCCTTCGCTTAAACAAAATGACCACACGTACTGATCCAAAGACAGCTATGGCAGCTGTCAGTTGCATTCTCCTTACCAGGCATTGGAATTAAGCACACAAATATTCCCAGTTTTAGGATTTGTTACCTGTGTTAAGTATCATGAGTCAGAACGATGCAAAATTTTCAGGTTGTTTTTAAATTCAGAAGGGCTTTAAAATAACATTTGAATAATTTTTATCTGTGCTACGGTACTTCAGTCCACTATAGTTTCCCTTTTCCAAACTTTTCTCCGCAACCCATAACACTGTAATTTTTTTTCCTTGTAAAATGCTTCATTCCCAGCCCCATGAATCCAAGATCTGGGCTTTTAAGAGATTTGCAATTAAACTTAGAGAACTGGCAAAATGGTGCTCCAGCCTTCCTGAAGGATAATGCTAACTAACGATGTCATTGCTGAGGGTCAGGTTTCTGGAGTCTCTGGCTTTGATTCTATTAATGGTTTTAAAATAAAATGGAGTAGATTTATGTTAGATATAAGGAAGGAATTTTCTACTATGAGGGTGGTGAGACACTGGCACAGGTTGCCCAGAGAGGTTGTGGCTGCCCCATCCCTGGCAGTGTTCAAGGCCAGGTTGGATGGGGCTGGGAGCAACCTGGTCTAGTGGAAGGTGTCCCTCCTCGTGGCAGGGGGGGTGGATTAGATGATCTTTAAAGGTCCCTTCCAACCCAAACCATTCCATGATTCTATGATTCTTCAATGACTTCCATTGACTCTGGATGAAGTCAGTAGGGTTCCCTCAGGAGAAAGGGTATCAGGAGGGTACAATGTTGAAAACAGTTTAGGTCATAAATGCAAGATAAAGCTGAGATATTAATCCCAGGGAAGCCTGTGAATACTAACATCCTTTGCACTAGAAGAGCACGACTTGTATTCAATTTCTCAAGAGAGGGTAGCCATTAAGTTAGTGTGATAAAAAGACAATAATATGCCTGAACACTGAAAATATTTAACTTTTTTTGAGTATGAATTAACAAGTACAGTCAGTCTCAAAATTGTTATTATTTTGTAAAAGTAGTAACAGTGAAATCTAGAAAACTCTCTTAAGTCCTATGAGAGGTAACTTTACTACTGTAAATTAGAAATAAGTAGGTGACAGATGATGCTAATTGTTTTGGACTGGAAGAGATCTGGGCAGTTAAATTAAAATCCCAGTGAGTACAAATAATCTCTCAGAAGTCACTGAAGTTTTCATTAACCCAGAGCTGGGTCTGGCACAACGCCTCCTTCCCAGGCCCATGCTGGGACCTGGCCCAGGCTCTCTACACCCCTGAGACCATGGGAGGGTTGGACAGATTTCCAGCTGCCCATGAGCCTCCCTGAGTGGTATGTAGGTACCCGGTGAGCTGCTGGGCACAGAGTTACCAGCTTTGCTGATGCAACTGAAGGTTTTTCTGGGTGTGCATGACCGGTGCGCTCAGGCTCCTTTCCCATGGCACCCCCGGAGTGGCGTGAGTAATGGGAAGACCAAGATCCTTGCCTTGCTCTCAGTCCCCGCTCCACCAGCAGCACTCCCTGTGTGCAGGAGGTAATTCTTCAGCTTCTCTGATAGCTTCTCTCTGTCAGTACATGAACACACTGTTCTCTCCTGAAGGGGGGATGACAGTAAGTAAGTTCCTGCATGAAGGCATTTCCATTGCATTTTAATTACATGCAGCTTCAGCAAGTTGCGCGGGTTGCTGTAGTTTTAATGATATCGTGTAATTCACTTCACAGAACTAAGAAAGCTACTGAGAGGATGAGGGCAATTACAAATCATACCTAGGGGGCCGGCGATGTGTTGGATCTTCACTGCTAAAGAGTCTTTGCTATATTAAAAATCAGTGATTTTTTTTTTTGCAAAATCTTTTTGGTTAAACAACACCTGCCATGTCCCCAAACATTTTTCTCATTTAGCACTCAGTCAAATTCATCTTTGGCTGAATTACCAGTTCTCCACAAGGTGTTTGGATGTGACTGCATTATTTTGACGTGGCTGTGGGGCATGGTGCTCTCTAAGTGCTACCTTTGTTGTGACTCTGATCCTTGAAATGGGACATGACATTTGTGGTCAGTTAGACAATTTGGTGGACACCTGGAGGAGATGCAAAGTATTACAAAACCAGAGATAGTCAATGACATTAACCTGCTCTGATGACTCTGCATTATTCAAAAGAAGCCAGGGATTGGGAAAATAGAGTGGAGGCTTCAAAGGTGTGATTATCTGATGTAAGCGTATTGTAATCTGAGGTGGCCACAGTACTAAACTGTGAACCAATAAATAAAATTATTTTCATCACCTATTTTAAGCATTAGTTTGCCTTAAACTCTTATTAGTTTAGTAGGATTTGACTGAAAAAATATCTTCCTAAAAGCGCTCACTTTCAAGTGCTTGTAACAAATCTGGCCTGCATAAATGCCTTCCCCAAGGCTGAGCTTCAGAAGGGTCTCCTATAATTGTGTTCCCGATGCTGAGGAGTGCTCAAGGACTATTTCCTTGCGGGAATCCTCATGAGTTGCAACATCCTTTTGGGAACAAGGATTAATCTTATCTCTACTTCTACATGTCCTAGCATGCTGACTGATTTGTCGGGGCAGGTTGCCATTACCCTGATTTAGACAGCTGGTTAGTTCTTCTCTCTTTCTCCCATTTTTACTGAAAGAGCTTCACATGCAATCTCCTTTTCTTGCCATTGCATAGATTGAGGAGATGAGTCTTATTAATACTAACAAGGGGTTACTGTGAGGAGCAACATGCAGAGGCAGTATCGCAGTGAGGGAGGGAACAATGTGTTCTCTGTTTCTGCTGCTTTAGGACAAGGAGTGGTGGGCATGTACTGCAGAAAGAAAGATTCAAGTTAGACATTAGGAGTAAAAAAACACTTTATAAGGACAAGGACAGGGGAGTGCTGCAACGGATGGCCTTGAGAGATGGTGGTGCCTATGGAAGACCATGAAATCAAGCTAGACAAGCGCTGCCAGGACTGACGTGGACAGTGTTGTTTCTGCTCAGCTGTAGGCAAAGGGTTAGAATTTGTAAACTTTACAGGTCCTCTCCACAGAGAAATTACTTTGCCGCACAGAGCTTGGTTTTAGGTAGGTAAACTACCATTACTTCTATGCGAACTTCGATACCTCTGTGCTGCTGAGATTGGGACAGGCACTCATGAACACCCAGGTGGATGTCAACTAACACCTTCTCTCCTTCCCCGTCCCCTTACACAGCCAGCGCAGTGCCACAGCGGCAGGTTGTCAAGGGCAGCTGGGTGCACCACCTTTAGCACTTTTCTCCTCTCTACAGCAAAGAGTCTTTTAACGTGTTCCCACAGCACAAAAGCAGGAGGAACCAAATGATAAGTAGGAGACAGGAAAAACCATTAGTTAGGAAGCCAGCCTGCAGCTTGTGTAATCTTGGTTAAACTACTGTGCTTTTTTTTAAAACATAATGCTTTGCAAACTCTCTCTTTTGGTCTAATAAACTCTCTTATTTGTTGTTTCTGCAGTTCCTGCTACAATGGTGCTCTGGGGTGTTGGTGCACTCCTGTAGTAAGTTAGAGTGAAAGGGAGCATCTGTGGATATATTACACCTCTGCTTCGTCCCACTATAAGAAACCTTCTAAAAGCGTGAAGAGCTGCTCCCTCTCTTTTTGTGCAAAAAAAGCACACAGTAAGCGTGGTCTACATATGATGTAGTTTCTTCCTCCCTTTTCAGGCTTGAATATTAACTGCGCACAGCCAGGAAGGAGTATGAATATACAGACAGGGAAAACTACCACTGAATTATTATGCAAGCTACTTAGCACCTAGAATCATTGCAATCTTCAAAGGGACTTTTAAAATACTGCATCAATACAAGTGACAGAATACACCCAGGATGGGAGAGGGGCTTCATATGTATCATTTGGCAATGCTGTATAATGTGTATAATATTTGTAACAGCTGTTAGGTTCTCTGAAGCTACGCTACATTTATGGAATTTTCCATTGAGCTCTAAATATTCAGGTCACATACACAGTTAAATTTCCAGCAGTGGCAGCACAGATAAAAGCACTCCAACCGTATGCCATAATTGTGCTCTATTTAGAGAGTGCAGCAACTCAGGCATTTTCACAGCAGTCGTCTTAGATACGGTATACATTCTGCTTTATAAATGCCAATTCATTAGTGCAAGTAACACGTAGCATGCAGCTCTTAAAAAAAAAAAAAAGGAGAGTGCCATGTTTCAGTGAGGAATAAACATACAGAAAAATACCTATTACTTAGAAGAAGGAAAAGAAAAATGGAAAGGAATGCCAAATTCCGTTTCATCTTTTATACGAAGATCTGTAGAATATCAAAGTCTATTTTGTAAGACATTTCAAATAAGTGGCAGTAATTTGCGTATCCATAAATTAATATTAAAAAGACTTAATCGATTGGAAATTTCCACTTCAGGATATTGAATTGCAATAGATGAAATCTGCCACAGAAAAAGTGTATCATGGACAGGACTTAGTTTTACAATAAGTGAACAAGCACATGTATTTGCTAAATTATTTGTAGTGATGCTAATCTAGCTACAATTCCAGGCTGCAAGAAAGACAGCAACATTATTTTAATGCTTCATGTTAAAGGTTTTTTACATTCAGCAGGTACTAAGCCAGCAAGCCTGACCAAACCCAGATACTAAAAATAAAGGAAAAATCATTCTATCACTGCAGTCAGTTCAAATAAAACACAAAGAGGAAAACACTGGAGCTAAAATTGTGCTTTAGCTCACTACTCTGAAGCGGCCAGGAAGACATGTTCACCTGTTTTACTATCAGTTTTGAGACAACCAGCACAGCTATGTGAGATCAGGTATTCATGAAAAGTAGGTCAGCACAGTCAATTGGATTGAGTTCCCAGTCTTGCTAGACTTATGAATAAAATATTTTGTACCTTTTTCTACAACTGTGCTCCATCTTGAACAGCAGATATATTAATGTGTTTCAAGATTTATTATGATCACAAGATCTCTCCATGACCAAAATGTAGACCATTAAACTCTCTTTGTAAGAAGTCACTTTTTTTGTGGCCTTTCTTTTGTCCATTCAGTACATATTAGAGGAAGGTGGTAAAATACATTGACCTTGCACCTTCTCTGCACCAGAAGCCCAAAGGAAACACAGAGACCTTTGCTCTGTCCTTTGCCCTCGTCCTGTCCTTCGCCTCGTAGTAGCTGGTTAGTTTGTCCCATCCAGAGGTTTCGTCATGCCTCACCTAAGGAAACCTCAAGGAGGTCTATGACACCTGGGATCGAGGCCACAGCTGGAACGTACTCACAACCCTTGGTTACTGAACATGTTTTCTGGAGACAAGAAAGCTAGTTATAAAACAATATTGATGGCTCTGGCAGGTCTGGCAAAGGAGCTTTACGAAGTTACTGCCCGTTGGCCAAGTTTTTTCTCTCTCGTGGGAGTTCAGAGCCCAGCTAAACTCTCCCGGTTTTGCCACAGCTGGGAGAAGGGGACGCCTGATTCACGTTCCCCGGTCCAGCTCACGCCAGGATCTACAGAGACACATTCCCTCCAGTCTGCTTGGCTTTGGGTCTGGTCAGCTGGGCAGGGAAATGGGAGCTAACGTGCTAAGCTTGCCCTGCTTTGCTTGGTGGGAACCAGGTTGTGGGATGGCTGTGAGCCCTGGGCTGGGCCACGCCAGGATGCGGGGCTGGCAGGAAGGGCAAGGGCTCTCCAAGGCTCCTGGAGGGAAAACAGAGCTGCTGTGTGGGCTCCTTTCCACACCTTCGCACCTCAGGCCATGGACTGCCGTGGTTCAGGTTTCTTCTCCTTCCCGCACACACCTGGCTCATCCTTCTGGCAGCGGAAAGGGGCAGGAGCTCTATGCAGCATCTGAAAGGGGGCAGAGACTGATTATCCAGCAGCTCCCAGAACTCCTGTCTCTTTTCTTCTCTGCTCTCCACATCCAGATTTACTGAATTGCCAGCCACACTAGAAGGAGATGTTTCTCTGGGTAATACCTACTTAAAGCATTGCTCTAATTAGAGCCGAGGAAGGGCAGGGGAAAGTGAAAGGCGGAGAACCTAGTCCTCTTTCTGCAAGATAACAATGTCTTACAAAGCAATTGCAGTAACTCACTCCCAGTTCCACAGAGCTGATTCTTGCCATTCTAACATGATTTTGATTGTTTAAGTATCGTATCAGTTTTCTTTCACGTCGTGCAGAGCATGAAACTTTTATGGAATAACATCCAGCCTCTGTTGGAGGTCTCCTTCCAGCCACCTGCCCTCAGAAGGCCCCCAAACAAGCATGAATTTCCAGGCTTGTTTAACTGGCTCAGGTTTCTAGAGGACTCAAACAAAATCTTCACCTCAGGAAGTATCTGGACAGCAAATACCATTACAAAATGGCTTTCCACAAGTTCTATCCCCAAACCTTTGCCTAAAAAGGTCTGATCCACCTTAGCTGTATTTCTGGATGTAGTGGACTGATAGCTCTGGTTCTTTGCTTTCATGCATTGCTTTGGGCTTATAGAAATGTTTAACCTGGGTGCCACAAGCGTAGAGAAAACCTGCAGGCATATAAAGATGCAATCATGGAATAGCAGCAAGACATTTTTAATAGGGTTTATGCAATGCCTTATAATAGTGTGGCTCAAAACAAACAAACACAAAAAGTGATTTTCTTCATCTGTCTTAACAAAATCGCAGATACATTTGAATTTGCCAAGACTTATTGATTTATGAATGATAAATATGAAACAGGCATTAGAAGCTGCAAACAGGGCTTGATCATCCATCACACAGACAAACCTGATGGCCTGAGAACGCTGCTGATTTCATCAGGGTTATGTTTGTCTGCTTTTCCTAGTTACTTCTTTCTGTGGGCAGTCACTTCTATTTTCAACCATTTGTGCAGCCTGTCTTGCAGTTAAAACAGGCAGAAACAGTTTCTGCAAAATCAGTGAAAAAAGCAACAAGGCAGCTTTCACTGACCCCTTTGATTTATTTTTGCCATGTTGCTCTGCCTACAGTCTGCAACATAAAATAAAAACATTTGGAGTTGAGCAGTCTGGGTATGCTCTCGTAGCATGTAGGTCACCCTATCAGTTATCTGGCAGGCCCTGACACATAAGCTTCTGAGTTAATAAACCTTGGGACTGTGTGGATCAATTTCAACATCCAAAGCTAATGGAAATATATCTTCAGCTATTTTTATTTAATTTTTTAATTTTGGCACCCTTTTCCCCACAAAAGAAGATTATAGAAAGAGTTCATCACAAAAGTACAGACAAAAATTCAAATACTGGCTCCCTTTAAGCAGCTGAAAAACTGTATGGAACTAACCTTCATGTCCTTCTAAGCCAAGTCTCTCTAATCTTTCAAATCCAGTTCAATCTTATTATCAACTCACTTGGCAGAATTAATATACTGAAACGGGCACTTTGCCAAGGTTTTTTTACGCTCAGTTTCTGTTATGCCAATTCAATAACAAATTATTTCCTTACAAAGCTTAATCATATATAATGAATTAATATAAGCAAAAAGACCAAAAAAGATACGGTTGACTATGTTACAGCCTAAAGAGGTAATTAGTCTTATAAACCTGAGTAAAGGATATTAGACACCTCTAATTGTGCTGTGATAGATTCAAATCTACATGGCACATAGAAAATGAAACAACCAAACTCATCCAAATCTACTGGAAATGAAGATTGTTTCATTTTCACATTGAAATACCAAAAATAAATGGTGCAAAATGGAAATCTCTTCATTCTGATTTGGACGGTAAAATATTTAACCACTTTGCCTGCTCAGCCTGTTACACCAAATGAGTTATAACTTTCATATTTAGCACCAAACTAAAAATAACTTAGTTATCTACTACTAAATCACTGCTATTCTCAGCACAGCTTCTAATAGAATTGCTTTGACCACACTGGAAGGTGTAACAGTTGTAAACTGTTGTGTTAGTAATGTCCTAATGACCTGAGTTCAGAGCAAAGACGTAAGTACAATCTGTACTTATCTCTTGTCCAGGTACCTGTTTGCACCAAAAATATTGTTACCATACATAGGGTTGTGAAGAACACTCTGATTACTTGTGTGAGGGTAATAGGATTTCTGTGGACTTCTCAAAATCTAGGATGTGACCAGTATGATCAGCTATTTGAAAAGTATCAGTAGACTTACTTCTTCAAATTGGGACATGGCCATTGCAAGTTGAGCACAGACAACATTCGCAAAATCCTTATTTGCAAAAGGTGAGGAGATGCTTTTAATACCATATGAATGGAGGATTCCAGATCTATTTACCTAAACACTCACTAAAACTAAAACATACTGCACATGACCCAGGACTAAGGGACTCATGTTGTAAAGGGATGCAATAAATCACTGCACTGAATACAGAAGAAAATTTTATTGATAAAACTAGCCTTGAGATTTGATGCCATTTACCATAAAAAAAAAGTAATGCTATTATGTCACCACGCAGCTACTGGTGTTTCTGTCCTACTTGCTCTTTTGTAAAAAGGTTATTGAAAAGTATCCACATTTGTCACTAGATTTTTCATAAGCTCCTGGTGATGCCATGAGGAAATCCTGTCTCGCCTGGAGACAAGCTGTGCTTGATCAGCAGAGAGAAGTTGGACTTCTTGTTTTCTACTGAGGTATCTTCAGTTCCTTCCTGCTCTCTGGCACTACTTATGAGAGAAACCAAATAGGCTTGTGGTTTCCGTTGGATCAGTCCTGCAATCCTTAACGTAAAAACTTTTATCATGTACAGATAGGTCGATTTGTAGGACAACTATCATTGCTATGTCCTGTGGAATGGTAATAGTCTGGGATGGTGACCAAGCATGCTGAGGAAACACAGCCTAAGTGGAACTACATTCACTTATTTCCATTGTGGTTCACAAACCCTGGCATGGGTCTCTATGATGTAGCAGTCACTTTGCTGAATAATGCATTAATGTCTGGTATTCTCATTATCTTTCCTCCCATCCAAAGACATAAAGGTTTTGAAAATCCAGAAGATTATTTTAAAAATTTTCCTTCTGGCATTGCAATTTTAATAATAGGCTCGAGCAGTGATGTAAGACTCAAGTAGTGAGGGAAGAAGGACAGCCTGGCAGGTCAAGCCCAGAGCTGTCCTCAGACCTGAAAATGTTTCTGAAACAGTGAAAAGGGACACCACTCCCTCAGAGAATCCTTGCTCTGATCTTACTTCAGCCACCATCTTCCTCTCGACCAGCGCCCATCCCTTGCCTCTATGCCTTACTCCTGGAACGGTGGTAATATTCATCTATGTCAAGGACAAGCTCTGAAGCTTTTATCCTTTAAAGATCACAAGCCATCAGAATGTGCCCAGGCTATGTAATGTTGACAGTGAGCTGCTCGGAGTCCCAGACTCCTACGCCTAGCTCTGCTGAGTCCCCAGATGAAGTGCTGAGCCATCTTCCAGACCCGTGCCAGGTAATTAAACACTTTTGCATGCATGGCACAGCCCTGTGCTACCTGTGGATACTGCCAATAGCAAGACGAGAGGTGCACATAGATTGACAAACACAGGAACATGCCCAGACCCTTGGTGCACTTGGCTCTTTAGGTCCATCCCTAAGAAAAATCAACTTGCTTTCTTTAATTGATGCAGGAATTTGTGGTCTCATAAAAGAACGGTTGCTGAACTGAAGTTATGATCATTTTCTCTTCATGTGAAGGTTGAACAGAAGGACTCTAGAAAATAACAATGGTAACCAACCACCGGTTCTTCTGATCAGTTCTTCTTGGCTCGCTTTTCATTCTAATTAGTGCAGTAATTTAATTAACATAACTGTTCACAAATTTTTTGTGTGTATATTTTGCACACTCACCCATACTTCTGTCACTGACCTCATTTGGATTGCTCACAGTATGTACACATTCCTTTTAGCAGATTTAACCACCATGTGTCATGTGCCAGTGGGAAGAAAATTCTGTCTCGGTATTCTCAGTATTTAACAAAAAGCATTTGAAATAACAATAAACCACACATGTTGCAAAAACAAAAAAGACCAGGACTCAGCAGACTAGGAGAAGTTCTGTCTGCAGTCTGGATTGAGTGAGATCAAGAAATCTTCACAGACTGCACTTGAGTCAGTGCCTGAACTAAAATGTGGCTGTTCTGTTCCATCAGTTTATCTTAAAAATTGGTATATTGCTTATTCCAAGCAAATTATAGGTCTTCCAAAGACAAGTTTTTCACTGTAACAACTTAAAAATATGTTAAATGATACAATCTTGAGTGCCCAATGCAAAAACTACCAGAAACGGTCATTTTACAGTCTTACCATTTCACAAACATATTTTCTTCAGATTTGCTTCGATTCTTCAGGTCCAGTTGAGGTCTACAGAACAAGCCAAAGCCCACGCCAGAAGTCAGTGGCAGAAGGTTCAACTGCTAAGATTAAAATTTGCATCTCCAGCTTTTTTTGAATGGTTTGACCATGACCTTTCTGACAGGAGCGTGCACAGCCAGCTACTTGCTGCACGGGGAATGGGGATCTCCTGCTTAATGGAAATGCTGAAATCCAGCCTGAGTGTGCGTGGGGAGATGCTTGAGAGTTTCCGAGGGACCAGCCCAGATGGGACACGGTGGGCAGTGCCCCGTGGTGCCCCACACCGTGGGCTGCAAAGAGTCACTGCTGTGGGCAGCCCTGGGTGCCTGGAGTCACCCGGATGGGATCACGCGGATATGCCCACGCTGCACTGTATCACCTGGGACTGGAATGTCCCGGGTCGGCCCTGAGCATCCCTGTGAAGCACGTCAGCTGCTTAGAGAAGAGATAAGCAACTGGTGAGAGTTTGCTGATAAGCCCATGGGGTGGGGAAGTGGGATCTGGCTGAACTTCTGCAGGATGTTTATCAGAGTCTGTGGCACATAAAAGCAGCCAAATTGCTTCCAGATCTAAGCCAGCTATGGAAACAAGTCAGGTGCTTTTTGCGCGGTGCTGCGCTTATCGGAGCAACTCAGCAGCTTCAGCCTGGGGCTGCCTCTGCAGTGGGTGATGACCTCCCAGAGTCTTTGCAACTTTTGTAGCAGGTTTCTCCCCTGCTTGGCCATCGGTTGCCCACAGCCGCCGGTGAGCTGACCACAAGCCCCTCTTCTGCCTGGATGCCTCTTGTGATGGATGCTTTCCAACTAGATAGATACAAACCTGCTAGTGTGGCGTTATCAAGCATAAAAGAGAGCTACCTGATAGAAATGATACACTGACTGCCACCTTTTCCATTTCTGGCATTATAAAACACAGGCAGTTATCCACATCATAAAAAGGAGGAAAATATTACTGATATTATTGCAGCATAAGTTTATGTTTCTGTATTAATGCTATAGGTGAATATTTTTTCACATATCTAAAGCATAGTTAAATTGTGGAACTCATTCCAACAGGAAGTTACAGAAACCACAAATATAAATGACTTAATAACGTCAAATTTATGACTAAGAGGCTCATCAGTGCCTGTTAAGTATCTAGATCCAAATGTAAACTCCGGCTAAGCATGTTCCTAAACTTGAAACTACTAGAAATGGAGGTGTTCTTGTGAAAGAAACATTGTGTAATTGCTTTGCTTTTAATTAGCTTTTCTTAAGCTGACATCTCTGATACCAGATACCAGACTAGATGGAGACTCACTCCGACTGAGTAGAATTTGAAATATTTGACCTCCCTCTCACGTAATAATTTATCTCTTTCCAAATGTCATATAAGACATACTTGCTAGCAATGTTCAGTATGTGCTTCCAGGTGATGCCAAGCAGGATTTACTGAAGAGACACCTTTGCCCGTGTAATGTTTTCAAAGGGATTTTAGTGAGATGGCTGTGGGGACTGAGTTTGGTTAGCACCATTCAAAAGTTTGGTCACTGGCTTTTTTTCTCATTTGTCCAGGATAAAGACTGAACTCATGCCAGCTGAGATCAGTACTCTTCAGAAAGTGGTGTCTGAGACCTTGCTGTGCTATGAAGAGATATAGAGTCCACAACACCTGGCTCTGGAAAAGCACAGTCTGGATTTAAGAAGATCTTGCAGGAGTTAGTAGAAGACAGTGGAAAATGGACTTCAATTTCTCTAAACCTGTGTTATGCTCTTACAGGGAAAATAAGACTGCAGTGACAAAGTCCTGGAGAAGGGCTTTTCCTGCACCACCTTTGGGGGGCCAAGGGGCTCTTCCACCACCGATACATGTTAGGTATGACAAAGGGGAACGTGACACACTCTGGCATGCCAACTGCATTGCTTATGTGCTGCTTCAAAGAAATTGAGGGCTGTTATGAAGCTCTATGTATGTATAAAGAAATTAATCAGTGTTTACAGATGTAGAAACAGATTTCTGCTAGTTATTTCTATTAAACCTGGAATTGTTCAGCAGGTTTATGCTGTTATTCAGAAATAATGTAGGGGAAAAAGGATGTCACTGTAAAGTCATTCAGACAAAACTTTCATTCCTGTCCTGTCACTCATGTTTGTATGCTTCAACCATTTATCTAGTGGACAGTTACAATGGACACTCTACCAAAGGAGAAATGCCCAGCATTGTCCCTGGGAAGGAAGCACCCCTGCAGCAGCCCAGGCTGGGGGGGACAGGCTGGGGAGCAGCTCTCTGGGGCCTTGGTGGGCAGCCCTGTGCCCTGACAGCGAGGACGGCCAGCAGCCTCCCCGGCTGCACAGACAGGGGCACAGCCGGTAGACTGAGGGATGTGAATTATCAGACCACATCCAGAATACCGGATCCAGTCATCCCCCGCTCTGACCCAGCACAAGAAGGACCTCAATAAGCTGCAGCCAGGTCAGTGGAGGAGCCCCAGGCTGGTTAGGGGCTGGAGCACTTGCGCCATGAGGAAAGGATGACCACGCACGAGTGAAGAAATCTCCAGAGATGAGAAGGTCTCACCTCAGCCCATGTTCACATTATGTAGTTATATTGGTTTAGCCAGCAGGGGAAGTCCCTCTACCCACTGTCTCTGTTGTCATGCCTGTTTGCTCTAGTGATAAGAGAAGCTATTTCTGCTGAGCTGAGGTGCAGGTTATTCGCCCGTTATTCACTTGATAACGAGTTGTGAAGGCCACGAAGGGTTTATTTTGATTAGAAGAAAACTGGACTTCTAACAGAAAACTGCTTTTCTGAAGCAACATAATTTCCCTCTGAACTGTTTTCCTTTCAGAGGCTGGGGTTGGCTGACAGACTGAGAGGTCCTGTGATGGGGACTGTTGGCTTCAAGCAAAATCAGCCCTTAACCTGTCCATGTTGCATTCTCATTTTAAAAGCAATGACAACCTATACACCTAAGCCTTCAAGTTTTGCAGCCTCCGTGAAAGTGGCACAAAGGAGGCTAAAATCTTCCACAGGGGAGAAGACAACTGAATGAGGTCTCGTATATCTCAGCTGTACAGTCTAATTACTGAATTCTTGTATAAATAAGAGAAGCAACGGTGCCCTGCACACTTTAATGAGTGACATCTGCTCAGTTTTAGAAAGAAATATCACCTGGGAGATGAAGGCTTTCAGCATTTTATGGGTACAGACCCTAAAGTTTGTAATGGAAGAACCAACTAGAAAAATTACTAAAGGTAGAATAACTCATCTATGTCTAATCATTAATGAACCTTACTGAATTTTTAAATAACTCGGCACTTTTTTGTTATTAGGATGCTGTATTCTACAGGTATTCAGAGGCTGTGGTTTGCCTATTAATACTTTTCTGCTGTCAAGCCAGCAAGAATAGTCATTAGTTTCATGTTATGATGTACTTTTATAAAATCCGTATTGAAGTTGAACGATCTTGTAATGAGCTGGTACTGCTGCACTCTTTGGTGAAATGTACTTTTATAAAATCCGTACTGAAGCTGAATGATCTTGTAATGAGCTGGTACTGCTGCACTCTTTGGTGAAACTTTGTGCATTCGCTGCATCACTTAATTCTCATGTGCTTCATACTCTAAGCAGCCTTGATCAGACTGTGAGATGATGCAACTCACAGACTTCCATTCCAAATCGATATCTAAGGAACAAAATTGCCACCAAATATGACTGGAGAATAAGGGTTTCTGAAAGAAAATGTAAGGGACTGACACCTGGATGTCACTTTATAAGTACTGTTTTTCTAATATTAAGCACTTACAGTGCAGGCCAGTATGGAAATTGAGAGTTTTTTTATTTTTCAGGCTCTGTTTTTTCTGAGAAAAGAATTGCTAAGTTGCCTGGCAATATTACCAGGGACTGGTGGAAGATAGCACACATTGCACTTTGATTTCTTTAAGCCTACAACAAACCCTTACACATGACAGGGCTTAAAAAGGACAAGTGCTAGGAAGGAGCCCTCTGGAGATCATCTCTTTAGTTACTAGTGTGTGAAAGAAGAGGTCAAGTTTATTCTTGTGGCTCTAAAACTGACTGTTTTACTAGAGAGAAAGGCAACATCAAAATTGTTCAGCCATTTATAATGCTACTCAGATGGATGTATGCAACTTTCTGTGGTACTGCAGCTCAGTAAAGGTCACTGAGGTGCTGGTTTAAAGGAGCCCCATCTCCACACTTGTCGTGGTTTAACCCCAGCCAGCAACTAAGCACCACGCAGCCGCTCACTTACTTCCCCCCGCACCCAGTGGGATGGGGGAGAAAAGTGGGAAAAGAAGTAAAACTCGTGGGTTGAGATAAGAATGGTTTAATAGAATAGAAGAGAAGAAAGTAATAATGATAATGATAACACTAGTAAAATGACAACAGTAATAATAAAAGGATTGGAATGCACAAATGTTGCGCAGTGCAATTGCTCACCACCCGCTGATTGACACCCAGTTAGTCCCTGAGTGGCCATCCCCACAACCCCACTACCCCCAGTTTATATACTAGATATGACATCCCATGGTATGGAATACCCCGTTGGCCAGTTTGGGTCAGCTGCCCTGGCTGTGTCCTGTGCCAATTTCTTGTGTCCCTCCGGTTTTCTCACTGGCTGGGCAACAGAAGCTGAAAAATCCTTGACTTTAGACTAAACACTACTTAGCAACAACTGAAAACATCAGTGTGTTATCTACATTCTTCTCATATCTAACTCAAAAACATAGCACTGTACCAGCTACCAGGAAAACAATTAACTCTAGCCCAGCTGAAACCAGGACAATACTCAAGCACTTGGGGCTGGGTCATAGGCTGGTGTCCATCAGCTCACAGGAATGTGTAACTAACAGAGTAATTCACTCTGTGTCCAAAACGACTAACAACTGAATGATGCTTTATTTTTTTCTAAGTTAATTTCTTCCAGTTTTTCACTATACTTTAGATAGCATGTCATAGTCATAGGTTTCTGTCTCGTTCTACCTGAGAGGCTGCAACATCATAGAGCTGGAGAAGGCTTGGGTCTGACCTGGCAAGCAAGTGGTCCTCCCCTTTCCTCACAGGTTCTGCCAAGTCCTGTTCTGCTCTCTATGCAAGCCCAGGATGACGTTTTGGGGGATGATCCAAGCCCTCCTCATGTCTTAAAGTTATTTTGCCAGTGATGCAATGGGAAGCTCAAAACTCCTTGGATCCCCTTCCCATCGATGGCTGAAACTAGAAAACCTACTGAAAATCCCATCTCATTTTCCCCAGTTGTGAACTGAGGTGCCCCACAGTGACTTGATGCAAACAGGTTAATGTTCCCATGACAGTTAATGTACCCTGGGTGGAAACACTGCCTTTTCTGTGTGCTGTGCTTGGTACCCATTTGCACATGCAGCTAAGACTGCTAAGGCCACATCCTATATTTCTGAGCATGCAGAACTGCTCCCCTGTGGTGGGATTTTCTGGGGCAGAATTTTCCTGTCCCTCTGAAAATGCAAAAGGAATTGCAACACCTATGAGGCTAAGAGCATCCTTCTTTATGCCCTTTCTACTTCATACTTCTTGCATAAAGTGCCTTCAAATTTTGCTGCTTGAATTTTAGCTTGTAATCTCTACTGGATTAGTAAATGTAGTTAAAGCATCCCTGTAGCTGAGTTAAGGGTTGTTGTATAATGACAACATATGACCAAGAGGCAGTACTTTAGTTATACGTCAATTAAATTTTACACTGATTGCAAAGTCACAGAGACAAGTTTTCTTTTAAAAAAGAAGCCAGGACTAAAATAGCATGGGTAACATATGTTCATCTTTTATATCCATAATGTTTAATAAAAAATTAGTAAAAATTAAAGAAATTGAATGAGATTTGTAATAATATAAGAAGCAAAAATGGCACTGCCAAGGGTTCTACCTCCTGATCCCTCTTTGTGTTTTGGTTTGCATTGGTATTTCATAGCGAATATCTTACCAGTGGCAAAGACGCAGGTACTGTGTTAGAACAACAATCCCTTAGTTCTGTGTTCTGTCCCAGAAGGATGGAGGAGTGTCTGACACCATGTGAGGCCTCAGAAGAAAAGTGGTAGCGCTAACCCACCTAACAGTGTTATCAGCATGGAGCTATCTGGTTTCATAGCACTGCTGACTCTGGGATCAGCAATTGCTCTGCCTTTGATTCTTACAGGTACAACTAAGCAAACAAACAAACAAACAAACAGACAAAGAGGGGAATTACAGCTTTGATTCTTCTTTTTCCTCCCTCCTTGAATGACACAGTGTCAAAGCGTGATCTGGTTCTGCAGCATTGCTGAGATTCCCTTCTTTCTTTTTTTTCAGGACAAATAGGACTTGGTAATAGCAAAAGGTATGCAAAAAGGTGGTAAGTGAGCAGATGTGCAGAGAAAATCACTGGGCAAAAATCTCCCCCCTGGGCTACTAAACATATTGTATATGAACTCTGCATAAAAGCTCTATATCCCTTGGCTCTCTGATAGCAATTATGATCAACCTGCAACCAAGCAGCTTGAAAGACTGCTCAGCAGCTGCATTTGCTCAGAGTTCCCAGAGGCAGCCGCGCTTCAGTGGAAACAAACCCAGACTGTGTGACTTTGTGCAGCCTTCTGCTCACAATTACAGTCAAGATGGATGGAAGACGCTTCTGTGACTTTTTTTCCCCACAGAGGGACCCTCTGGAGACCACACATGCACCACTGCAATTACACTACAGCAGGTCAATAGCAGGACAGAAAACTGTGGTTAGTGAATGATCCAAGATTACCACCAGCCAACGCAGTGCCATTGAAAAAGGGATGCAGAACTACATGTAGAATTGTCTGAAAAGTATTGTCCAGAAGGCTCTATTTCCATAGAAATGTCCCTTTTCCCCCCTTTTCCCCCACATCCCAGACAAAATCTATACTGCAAATGTCTACACGTCTCCATATTTAACTCCAACACCAAACACTATGACCATAAAAGGAGGTTGATACCAAGGCTAACATAATAATGATTTTAGGTTGCACTACTACTACATCGAAACAGCAGCTGCAGGAATGACAGCAGTACCCTAGCATAGGTATAATGCTAGTTTGAACCAGGCTGAGTAGCAGTAGCAGGCTGGCAGGGTTTGTTTAGTCAGCTTATGTTGTGTTTTCTTCTGAGTTTTGGACAGCTGCAGTTGGACTGACACCATGACCAGGAGCTAGGTAGGTAGAAACCAATATGGGTAAAGATTGACATATCAGCAATGCTGATTTAGGGCAAGTGAGGTCCTGACACCTAAGTCTCATTGCCTTGTCACACCGGTACAAATGGAAATTAAGGTATGTTTTTTCCAAATTAGCATCCACAAGAGAAAATTAGACTCACACTGTCCAAGACTCGTCACACTGTGTTCTTGACCAAGAGTTCAGCAGGCAGCTGAACCAGTTTCCAGTGGAAATCGAGTCCAGCATCAATGACCATTGCTCCATCCCATCTTTTCCCCTCTTCATAGCTCAACCCTGGGACCCTCTGTCCAAGGACTGCAGTGCAGTGTACATCTGACAGCTCCACCACCCACCATGTCCAGCTAAGGTCCACTCTCCATCTGGTGTGTGTGCTTTCCTGTTGTGAAATAAATACACCCAGGCTCATCCCAACTCAGCTGTTGCTGGGGACCGGAAAACAACAGAAGTGGTCCAGCCACTACAGATGTTGCCCTAGATGTACTGCATGACACTAAGGGCATCAGGGAATAAAGCATCTGTAACCCCCACAGATGAGGGAGAAGCAAAGGACATTAAAAAGATCTATGATGAGAGAAGTTCCACCGCATTGTGTTCTCCCAACACAGCATGACTCCAGAGGAAAATGAGGGTGTGGTTCATGTGCCAACATGGGGCAAAAAATACGTGCCAAATTACTCAGGCATGGGCTGGTCATCCTGTGTTGCCTGAATATTCCCTCCAGGACAACAGTACAGCAACAGCATGTGTCAGTGATGAGAAAAGGTTTCAAGACACCACAAACTGTCCCACAACTGCTAGTGACACCAGAGCTACATCACATGGGGACCACAGTGATGCTGGTTTGAAGAGTTCCTGCGTGCCCTCTCCCTGACAACCCAAATCTGGATGCTTGCTTGTTACCTCAGGTCACAGTGCACCATATTTTTAGTTGTGTCATTTGTTGGCTGCCTTGTTCCGTGGGGTTTCTACCAGACAATTTCCATCAGTTAGCTGGATAAGCTGCCCAACAGCAGTACTGTGTCCACATGTTAATATTGCCAGGGAAATGGATTTCAGCCAAGACAACTAACTGTTATGGGGGGCTTTGGGAAGACAGTGTACAGGTAAAATTAATACTTTTTGGTACAGATAGACAATCACTGCTGGTAGCAAATGTGCTGCTGAACGTGTTGTCTTTCCATTGCTCAGGCTTGACCATGTCAAATATCCCAAATAAGACTAAGTATGCAACTTCAAATGAGTCAGCAGGACTGTCTGCACTGAAAGGCTATCATTGCAGGGCCCATAGGCAGACCTGGGACAGCTTTCATTTTGCTGCTGCTGAAAGCAATTGAAGTGCTGCACCATAAGCTCCAGGCCAGATGGGAAATCTTGCGGGATGCTGTATGCATAGACCTCACCCCAAGCCTGGCTAGAAGTGGCATTGCTACTGGCACCCGAATGGCTGAGGAAAGTCTGTTTATGCTGCAGTCACATATCAATCTGACTGCAGAGGAGGCTTACCCTAAATCTGCCTGTGCTCCAGATCACAAATGCATCTTTTCTTTCCTGGTCTTTTTGGTGTCAGGAGAAATCAGGCTGCTTGGACACTAAATTCTTTGAGGCACCCAGAAGAGTACAGCGTTTATAGTGTATCTGCTCATTATGGACCCAGCAGCAACCTGTTTTAGTTGAGAGCTTTAGATATTAAACAGCAGCATCCCTAAACAGCTGCCGAAGGGGAGGCTGGTCTCCCAGCCCCTGCGGTGTGTCTGAAGTCAGCTTCCCTCTGGTTCACCCTCCTGCCGGCTTCTCTGCTTTTGCAGTCTCAGCTGGGCAGTGGCCCGGTTTCCCTGGGAGGAACGGAGAGAGCCCCTCTGCAGTCTGGCCTGGAAAATCTACTCTGGAAATTCAGATGGATGGGTTGTATAAACTGCTGCCCTAATGTTGCTGCATTGGATAATTACTGCTAATGCATGTCTTCCTATAGCACAGTGACATCTACAGTCCATATTTAAAATGAGGATAACATTTTACTAACATTGTTATGCACTTTAGGTCTAAAAAGAAGGTCTTAAAAAGGTCTTAAAAAGAAATGCTGGCATTGCCTACAATATCTAAGTGCTGTATTGCAGGATGTTGCCAATGCAGTGCGCTCAGGTTCTGGACCAGGAGGACATGAGCCAGCTCCAGCCTAAAAGCTGTATGACTTGTTACTGTCATCCTGAGCCTGACTTGTGATTATGCTTCCCAAAATAAATACACAAGGCCTCCATACGCCTGACTCAGGCAGGCCCTCGTTTTCTCTGTGAATTCATTGATGCTTAGCTCTTGTTAGCATCTGTAATGTGTCTCATGTGTTCGGCCATCACTTCCACCCCCCCTGCTCTTCGGATATTTTTGTCCTGTAGCGCTTACAGGTTGTTGACTGAGGCAGCAAAATTAGATGTATTTTCCTGGGGTACTTTACCATTCCAAGGAAATTTTTTTCCTTCTAGTGCTCCTGGGACAGGCAAACCCTCCTTGCATATCCTCTGGTATCAACTTCTCCTACCCTCTTCCATCTGTTGAAACTTAACTTCTTGTCTTTTTTATTTAGCATTAACCCATCAGGCTGGGCTTTTCTCCCATGTTGTTCTAAGCCAACTGTCATGCTTTTTGCTATACACATACATAGTCCGATCAAAATGTCATCTACGTAAACTTTAGCACATTGAGCTGTTTAAAATATAAATACAGAGAAATTTTGTGGTTTTGGGTGAAACACCTGGAGCTGAACCAACCCAGACCATAGTCTGAGACACAGACAGTGACTGTATTGAAACAGTTGGATGTGGGAGATCTTTGAAGACCTTTAGTCTGGGTGCACTTTCCAGCTTTGTTCTGACCTCATATCAAATTGAGGAAGGGAAAGTCAACATTTTCCTCTCGACTGTCCATAGCTTGGTTTCTCACAGGTCTCCAGTCTCAACAGCAGGGAAATAGATACAGGGCTTAGGAATTTCCACAGTCTGCATTTGCTATTGGAGATGCAGACAGTGTCTCCCAAAGGAGGTGCTGACTGAAAACAAGTATGATCTATTATTTTCTTAACCCATCCGTCAGACCCATGCTGATGCATCAGGCATGGAAAAACCATGGATGTTGATCATCTGTCCTGGCATTTCCGTCTTTGTTGAAAGCTGAAAATGTTCCCCTTTTGTGTTTTTAATCAGGCCTAATTCCAGTAATTGACTAGGCAGAATTTAGGTGCTTTTGTCCAAAATGTGTGATGACGCTGCTCAGCTGCTGCCTGACTTCTTGGGGTGAGTAATTTCCAAGAGCACCTCACATTTTGGCTGGACAGCCTAAAATAATACCTTTGCACATTTCTGAATCATATTCCTGAATGGTCTGAACAATTTCACATCTATGTCAAATCTAAGCTCAATCAGGAGCCAGAAAGTAGGCACCCCCTCTGCCTCGTGCTCAGTCCTGCTGCGGTTCTCAAAATGCATCAAAAGAAATTGGCAAGATTCATGAAGTTGTAGATGTCTTATTTTAAAATGATGATGGAGCCGCCTTTGCCATGCCTGGATGTTCATGGAAGATGGGGGGGAGATACTGTGGGCATTCAACTTTTTGGGCTACCTGAGGTAGCTACCTAAGCTATAAACCAGGGTACTCAGGGGCCTTATGTTCTTTATTTGGTCAGTGAAGGGGCTGCTTTTGGATGGCAATTCACTTAAGATGGTAGAAATCTCCCTCCCCTTTTCCTCCATACTGCAATATCTCCAAGCAAGAATCTCTGCACCTTGCCTTGTATCTTCAGGGTGAGCGGCACTTTCTTGAGGCATAGACGTGCTTTTCCAGATCTATTCTAGCGAGAGCTTCGCTGCCCTCTACAAAACATTGCAAACTCTTTCTTAGCCTGGTTAGTCCCCCCTCTTCTCCAGCTCTTGCCTTTGGGAGAAATGAGACCTTCTGATCCATTCTAAGCCAATTATGGGGTGCTTTTGTTTTCTACGGCATTCCGATGAATCACACTTCTTAAGATCTGAATGTTTCACTGATTGTTCGGTGTTAAAATGACTGGTCCTTGTGCTATGCTGCCTTGGACATGTTAAATGAATACATGGTTCATTTGCTTTCAGTGCATTGACACATTCCTCTGTTATTTCTCCTTTCTGCTCTTGTTCGTTAGGCTCTGATTTTAGGGAGACTTCAGCAGTCTTATTGTTCCCATCTTCTTTTCCATGCTGTGAATGTTGAAATGGTATCTGCAATCTCTTGCAAAGCTGATAATTCATTCCAATTCTTGCATCATCTTCCAACTTCTCTTTGTCTTGACTTGCAGAGTTTATTGTGGAACATCTGCTCTTGCGGACTGTGATTTTGAGATTGAGATTTTTTTTTTCTCCTTTTTTTTTTTTTTTGCCTTGGGCCTGTTTTTATGTTCTCTTGGATGGCAAATAAGAAATATTCAACAAGCCCAGATGTTATTTTTTTAGAGCCTGAGGATTTTATCACTAGGACTTAGTCCCCTTCCAAATGGTAAAGTTGGCTCTTTCATGTTGGAGCATTCCCAAACTGTGGTTTGTTTCAATTTCTTTTTGTCTTTGAGCTTTACATACATAAATGCTTTGTTCTTCTGTGGGAGACACAGCTTCTTCCGCTGCCTTCTGCCGCCACATTCCCACGCATCACAGCGGGGCCACCTCTTCACCACTGGCCACAGCCTCCTGGGGCTGTGCAGAACCAACATGGGGGCTCTTCCTCATCTCCCATACCCAGTCCCCCCCTCCCTGGAGCTACTGGTGCTGGTGCTGCTGCAGTGTGGCCTTCCCAGTTTTTCTGTGTTTTCGCTTCTCTTCTGCCTATAAATGTTATTTGTAGCTGGGCCGGGACAAATCACCACGCTAAGGATTTTGGACAGCACCAATATTTTCACTGTGTTGTTCTCTTACTTTAAGAAATTAATCACTGAGAAAAAAATGTAGAATATGTTAAGAAGCTTTTAGAGACCTGATGTTTGAGGAGTTTCATTACCTCCTAGAGCGTTAAAATAAGGTTCCCCCTTGGAAGTGAGGATGGGGCTTTTTTTCTTTTCTTCAAAGGTTTTTGTTCTACTGTATCACCTGAAGCAGCCATGCTCCATTGGTCACATCATAAACCACCACTGTGCAAGTCTCCTTACGGTTGGTCAGACAGGCATTGAAAATACCTCTAGCATGACTTTAAGGGATGTGGAAATACTTAGTGTAAAAATTGAAAACAATACTTGTATTTTTGGCAAAGACCTTCAACAATAATTATAATAAACACAAAATATGGTGGGCAGGGAAAAAAGAAACTTAGTCACAAGGAATATTTACAGACCTGTGTCACTGGACTGCTTCTGCAAGATTATTGTAAGTGCAGTGGATCTTAAATATTTCCAAGAAATCACCTTGTCCAGTCTTTCCTATTATCTGAATAGTTAAGAATCTGGAGGGAGCTGGTTTGAGGACAGTCATTCATAAAAATCAATACACTGCAGAAATTTCAAAGTCCTGAAAAGATTCATCAAATGCTATGGCTGTTGCAATTGATTTATTTAATTAAAAAACACACAACAATCAAAGACATGATAAAATAAAGTAGAATGAAGGAAAGCTTTGCTTCATCTCCTGTAAAGGAGGTGATACATTAAAGCCAAGAATCCAGAAGCCTCCTTAAGCAGGGTAAACATGTTGCTGGAATCAAAGAGACCTGAAAATCCTGAGGCTATACTCATGCCTTCCACACTCATTTTCATGAATGTTTACCAGATCTGGGGTTGGGTGTGATTTGAACCTTGGAGGATAAAATTATAAAAACCTTGGAAGCCACAGGCCTTTAAAGAGTGTGTGCATCAGCCATACCATGGAGTTATTAAAAATTTAGTAAGAAAACCTGCACCTCCCTCTCTGTTGGCCTAGCTGTACAAAATCCTATTGAGGTTAATGTGCCATTTGCCTTAGGAGAGAAGTTGTCCCACTGTCTATGTAATTTTTTTACACTTTAGTTTAAGGATTTGGCAATAGGAAGTCTTAGACTATTTCTAGGCCGTGCTGTAGGAAAGTTAATCTCTTACTGCCAATGGTATCAAAATAAAACTTATGTTTTTGCAGATTCCCCAGCTGAAGCCAGCAGCTTGTGTTCTGGCCTTTATTAGTTTGGACCAGTTACTATCATTTCTGTGACTTCCCCAAGGAAATTTTGTAGTGAAAGACAGCTATTGAAATCTCAATCACATCTTGTTCTTCCTAGAAATCTGCTCAGAGGCGAGAGTGGCAAAGAAGCAGAGAAAAGCTGAGGATGCGCAAGCTTGAGTGTGGAATTGTGGCTTGGTCTCTACTACTGACAGTAGATAATGAATTTTGCAAATTCAGAATTAAATGGGAGAATATTATTACTAGGACTCTTAGGCCTGAAGACTGTATTGTCTGACTTCATGTGTGGCAAGCCAGAGAGTGAAGGAGTATAGCTGCTCCTATTCCAAAGCCCTTGTAAGGCAAGGAGGAGACTACAGAGTTTAAGAAACCCAACCTAAGGAAGAGTGAATAAAGAAAGGTTGTTAAAATCCTGCATGCAAAATGCTAAGGGAAGATTTTCAAGGTCCTTAGAAGATGTTGAGGCAAAGCTTAGCAAAGGACTGCATGCACCTAAATCACTTCAGAAGACCTTCTTGAGAAAATAACTTTTGAACAGTATGCATACTTCCTCTTCTTATAGGTATTAACATTATATTAACTCATCCTTTGAAACACTTCGATTTTAAAACAGTTATAAACTGTACAATAATATTAAATATATTTTCCATCTCTAAATTCAGTACAACATGATATTTTAATGTAGTTAAACTTTGTGTATTTCCTTTTTTATTGTCCTTGTGGAACAGTTAGTCAGACAGACGGGTAGAAGGTGAACAAAGTCAGACTGACAGGAGAGGTCAGAGATTTCTGGTTTTATCCAAATGAGATATGATGCACTGATGATGTTCTACAAAATTTTCCATGATTAAACAGCAGCTCTCATCATGGGTTTTTGTCAGAATTTGCTCTATCAGTGTTCTAAACTGGGCACAGAATCGGTAGGTTGGTTTATGTTTGCTTCATGATAGGTCTTCTTTGGTGTATGTAAGTTTTTGACTTTTTTCTCTGTTGTCCCGTAAGTTCATGAACTTGTCTGTTTAAAGACTCTCATTGGAATGCTGACAAACGTGATTGTTTTCATTAGGGAGCTGTAATGAAATGAAAGCCTGGGCTGTTATCTAACATACACTTTAACCATCAAGTTTTGCTCTGTAAATGACAATTTACTCTTGGAAGACTACCTACTGACTTTGCATTCCAACAAGCCAGTATGAGCAAGAAATTAGTTACTTTGTTCTCTGCATGAATTATTTAGGACTGCAGAATGGTTTTTGCGTTTGTGTTTCTATTCTGTTCTCACTATCCCTTTAACATACATATTGTTGTGAGATATAATTTCTCTTCTGGAGGTAGGGAATGTCTAAATAGCATGAAATGTTCTGATAGCAGAAAATTAATCTGAATTTTTTTTCTTTGTCCTTTTAACCTAGGTACTTTTAAAGCTAGGTTATAATTTTTTCTGTTAGAGTGGTTCAAAAGATCCCTGAAATCTGAAAATAGGTATCTGAAAGGAGTAAGCTGAATTTCAGAACAAAACTTTCTATAAACTTTTAATAAAGGTTTTTGTTTTCTGTTTTTCATAAATAAATCCTAAATGGAATGGAAATATTTGAAAATGTGCTGAGTTCTTAGTTTGCTGCATTTCCAAAGTTTCAAAAATACGAGCAAATTTTTAGCTAGTTCTTAATTAAGTCTAAGTCTGCAGTTTGGTTTTGGCTTAGTTGAAAGATTGGTGCCCCTGATAACGTGGTGTTGGCAGCTTAATGTGCACAGTTATGACAGCTTCCAGATGAAGGGTGTCCACATCCATAAATCATTTTAAATTAAGAAACCAAATGAGCTGTCTCTCATGGTTACTTAAGGTAGGGTAAGACATATTGTCATATTACATTTCAGACTTAAATTTTGCATTGAGACAAGTTTCTAATTGTGAACATGTCCTGGTTTCAGCTGGGATAGAGTTAATTGTCTTCCTAGTAGCTGGTAGGGTGCTATGTTTTGAGTTCA
>JANXJC010000005.1:34538631-34578624 GCA_027564655.1 Leptodon cayanensis
CAAACAGATATTCCATACCATATGACGTCAGCTCAGATATAAAACTAAGTAAAGGGAGACGGAAGGGGGGACATTTTCTGGTCTTCCGGAGTGACCACTACGCGTACTGAAGCCCTGCTTCCCAGGAAGTGGCCAGACATCACTTGCTGATGGGAAGTAGAGAATAACATTATTTGTTTTTCTTTGCTTTCGCGTGCGACCTTTTGCTGTTCACATTATTAAACTGTCCATATCTTGACCCACGAGCCTTTTGTTATATTTTCTCCCCCCTGTCTAGCTGAGGAGGGGGAGTGATAGAGCGGCTTTGGTGGGCACCTGGCCCCCAGCCAGGGTCAACCCACCACACCTGAGATATTTGTATTGGATTGTAAGTCTTCCCACACTCCAGGAGTTCCTGGAGTTTCCGGAAGTTAAGACATTCAGCATGGGATTCATGTTAATCAACTTTGGATGCCCATGATGAAGATGGCTGTAAGTGAGCTACTCATCCAGACTCCTTTTATAGTCATTAAAGTGTGAATAAGTACTTCTAGGATGCAGTTCATCTAATCTTAATGTAGAGGTTCAATATAAGAGACTTGAGTCATCCTCCAGAAGCGCCCAGTTCTCCTGGGTAAGTATAACATGAATTTAGACACCTAACTTCAAGGTCTGGTATTAGGTGATATAATTTCCACTCAGAAGTTATCAGGTTCTCTTTTAACTTCAGCATACCTTGCTATGGGTGATGGAGATACTACTCCCTTCATTACCATATTTCTGCCACTTTGAAAGATGCTAAGCATTGAATGGAGAAAATAGGAATGATTTGTAATGCAAGCTCATCCAGGAAGCCTTCACATTACAGGGTAAAAAATAGGTGAAGAATATTCCTGAAAGAGGGAAATATAGTTAAAGTATCTGTTCAGTTGAAGAAAAAGTTGATGGTATGCCAAAAAATGAATCATTGGAGAAACAAAAATAAGTAGAGAAGGAATACTATCACTACTGATATCAGTTCATCAAAAGTGGTGTTTGTATTCATGGACCAAGGGACTGTGTGACAAAAGTCCTTTGGTTGTGCTGAGAAATGAAGCAGGTGAGTGACCAAGTGCATCGCTTTGCAGAGTCCCTGTATCTTAGTTTTCAGAGGAAATCCCCATTTGGTGGGCAGCTGTCCATCCTCCCTCCCTTGGCAGCATTTGAACCTGCATACTCAGCTCTGGGTGCCTGGACTGGGCCATCTGGGCTTGAAGCAGGACCGTGTTAGACACCTATAGTGGGAGACTTCGCAAATGTGTGCATTTGTAAAAGAAAGAGAAGACAGCAACAGAATGATGCTGGTACGAACATTATGGAGAAATTCCCTTTTTACTTTGACACAGCTATCACAGGGGTATAGTGGCACCTGGAAGTCCTGCCAAGAGCCCAACTCAGAGGTCTACAGCAGACTAAGCTGCTGCCCCAAGAACATTTTGGTCTGAATACAAAAGTAGGCTGGGGGAAAGGAAGACATATGCCCGTTTAGCTGGTAGGGAACTGAGGCCAAGGTAAACCAGAGAATGTCCCCAAAGCTTGGTGACCTGACTCACCAAGGGTCACTTCCACTCTGAGCAGCTTACAGGATAATTTCAGTTGATATTTCTTTCTTTTACTCACAGATCTGCATCAGGATCATAATTTTAAGAATTCTGAAAGAAAACTAGGCAAAACTGTACAAAGTTTTATTTCTTATAATTTTATTTTTACTAAAAATAACTTTTCTCATGCCTTATCCACTCAGCTTGTTCCAAGGTCTTATTCTGTTGTCCTAACTGCACTCATGGAATTTTTACTAGTACTTGAACTAAGCTAAGTTACAGCGGTACGTTTACTGCTTCGTAGACTACAGTTATACAGAATTAACTTAATCAGATTAAATGAGCAAAGGAAGAATTTGTGGTGCCAGACCACCTCTCATGAACTTTTGTGTATTTGTGCAGTTAATCTCTTCATTGGATTTTTATGAGGAATGTTTGCATATTTATCCAGCTTAATTATTTTCTGCTATAGTCATGCCCCTGTTTTCTCTGTACATCTAGAACTCTGTTGAGCACTATATATAGTTCTGTGCCTGGAAAACATGGAAGCAAACACACCCTATGGAAAATAACAATATACAGAACATATCGTGTGACAAACTGTGTTACATTAGTACCCAGGTCATTACTATCTGACAAAACTGCTTCTGTGAATAGCTGCATTTTTCATTCTTCATTCATTGTGCAGGGAAAGAATGACAGAAAACGCCACTAGCACGGCTGGATTCCCTCCAGCCAGCAAGGCCATTGTTTGCAAAACCTTACCAGGCACAGCGCAGGGTGGCACTCAACCAAAGCAAGGCACTTGTAGGATTTATGCAAGGTCGTGGAATTTTCCACGGACCAAGACAGGTTTGCAATCCTATAGAGGCATCCTTTGGTAGGGGACCATAAAAATAACATTGTGATGGGTTGAGTAACGTTCAACTAAAGGTTAATGTAATTACCAGGAAAAAACCCTCCGCTAATTACAGACTATCCTGTCTTTTAAAGCTGTTATAATCACATTGCTTTCAGAAATACAGCTGAAGCTCAGTTAATGTAGCCTGCTATTTGTGTGTGTGTGACAACTTGAGTTAGCTTGAGTGCTCTCTGTAAAATATGTAAACCAATGATTTTACTGCCTCAAAGGTGAGGGACAGGAGCCTGGCAGGACCTAAGGTGCTTCTGTTACTGAAAAGAAAGGGACAGGAGCAAAACAGAGGGCTGAGAACTGGTGGAAAATGGAGAGCTAAGATTCCTGCAGCTACTGCTTCTGCTGGCTGGAGGCGGAGGTGGACCACGGCCTTGTCTGCCTAACCTCTGCTCGTCGCCCCATGTAACCCCAGGACTCCCAGCTTTCCAGAGCTTGGGCTTAGGTAAAACAGACAGCGGAAACTGTCCCCAACAGCCTTGGAAACCTGCCTAATTCAACTCTTTAGGTACTTATTAAACGCAATAGAGAGCCTAGTTCATAAAAAAAAAGCATTTATTCTGCAGTGTAAGACCTAGTCTTGATGAATTAAGACTTAAATACACAGGCCAAGCATAAAAAATGCATCACAAGCAAATGCTGTGGCTTACTTCTGAGCAGTTTTCTTGCAGTCCAAACACTGCAATACATTAAAAAAAAAGTGCATACCCAAAAACTTCTGTACGTCTATTGCTTTTCCCTTGATCTTCCAGATGTGAATAAAAAGAAAACAGAAATAAGCACTTCCAAGATTACTACTACTACTAGTATCAACAACAATAATACAATATTTTATAATTTTGCTGTTATGAAGAGAACCATAGGGCAATTTCTGAATTCTGGGGGTAGGACGCTTTTGTCCAAGACAAACAGGAAGCCTGCTCAAACCCTGTTCTGCAAAAGCAGGTCTTGATTCAGTGTATGTTTGGTGACAGCTGAAATAATGGAAATCAGTCCCTAAAAACAGCACTGTACAAAAGCCCAGACAGATGCTGAGACACGTGGGTACTGGGGTTCTTGCGGGAGCTTGTAACTAAAATAAGAGTTGGGGATTAACTGCTGTGTCTGCGAACTGGTGTCAGGCAGAGAGCCCAAAAGGGATTTGTTCGTAGCTATGGCCCTGAGAAAGCTCAGGAAATGTTTGGGTCTGCTGGTTGTGGAAAAAGCAGGCTGGGAGCTGTGACAAGAGGAGTGCTCTCTCTTGGGTTTTGACTCTCTGGTGCACAGCAAAGCAAAGTTTCTCTGTCCATACTTTGTAGATCCTTGCTTGTGTCCAAGGAAATACCTGATTCCATTGTCATCTTTTCCTGATATAAAACAAATGCTAGGGACTAAATATGTACGAACAAGTCAAGTGACTTGCTTCTCTCCCAGCATACACTTCTATTAGGTCCTTGAGTCACTATGTGGTTGCATTCTGGCTTGAGTGAGCACATTCTCGCTTCCCAATTTTCCATACATTTTAGTAGGGTTATGGAGCATTCTGCATTTCCAGTGCTTATTCTGGAGATTTTCTGAGCTGGAAAACCAACTGTTAGCAATTATGCCCTTAGCTGACTTCTTTTTAGCAATGGGGAAACTGACTGGGAGCGCTTGGGAGACTTTTTGGTGCCTTTCCTCTCTCTTTAGTGGACTTTTTCTAATTGCTCTGCCCCTGCAGACCTTCCCAGGAAAGTGGCCACAGCAGCAGCAGCAGCTTTAACGGCAGCAGCCTGCGAAGCCGGTCACGCTTGTCCCCATAGCTGCCCCTGCTCCCAAAGGCATGTGGGGCAGCTGGCCCTCCAGCCCCGCCATGGTCCTGGCCAGAGGTACCGAGAAGACATCTTCCTGGTTTTATTGTGAAAAATCCTTTGCAGGGATAAAAAGGCCAGTTTGAATGACTCTCCAGCAGCTTTGATTACAAGTGGCCGCTGGTGTATGGTGGAGAGGAAATGAAATGTTGAATGATGGCTTTTCCTTTGCAGCTTCCTCACTGTTTCACCGCTCCCAGGGCTGTTAGATTTGAAATAAATGTTTGTACGTTCATAATGTTATCTAAAGGAGAAAAGTGTATTCTGACTGAGTGTTGTGCTGGCTTCTAAAAGATCTTTGTGCTTATATTAATGATGAGGCCCCTATAAAATGTATACACTGGAAAGACCCCCACTGCACTCCTCTATCATTTCCACATGTCTCAGACCGGTGTCAGAGCCCCTCTTCAAGGGCCTTGTGATAGTCTTGTTCAAACTCCCCCACTTATTTCCAGAGGAAGCCACTACAGCACTGGCTGACATTCAGCTCTGCTCAGCCCCAGGCAAGGAATCTGTAGGTGTGTGGCTGTGGGCAATCAAGAGGGAAAGCAAAGGCCCTGTGAAACCTTTGCCTTAGAAACCTTTTGTGATTCCAACAAGATCCATATTGTCCAGCCTTTAAACATTACAAATTAATTTGAAACATGAAAGCTGAAGTATTCTTTGTTCTCTATCAGCATGCACCGCATCAAGCCTCTGTTTATTTGCATACAGATAGCCTGCGTTTTTTACAATAGGCCTAATCAGAGATTTCCACGATAGGAAGTCTGATGTGTATCACACTGCTAGTTTGCCATCTAGTGGTATACCAAAAAACTAATGTTAAATCGTATTTCATATCTTCAGTGGAAAGATGCCTCCAGAATACAAACACAAGCTAATTTTTCTGCTAGCTGATTTTAGTAATCTATTAGCAGAAGACAGTCCATTACCCTCTGCTCAATGATCATTAATTCCTAGACTTTGCACTTGGTTCTCCAGGAGCAGAGGCCGGCTCAGGGTGCAGACAACTTTTGGGACTCCATAGCAGAATTGCTGTATAGAATCAGTTGCTGCTCACCACCTCAGGCTTTATTGCTTTCAGTGTTAGCCTGGTCTCTTGTGAGGCTATGAGAACAAAACTATCTATTTTTATACAAGTGTCGGGGAATCTCAAAAAGTGGAACCTGAATGGCACTTCAGAGGGCATTGTCTGTATGACAATGGGCCTTTGGTGAGCACGCACGTCAACGGAGCATCAATGAAACCTCAAGAGCTCCCGGCAGATGTTTGTTCAGTCTGTTCCACAAAACTTTCCGGTTCTCAGGATTTCAGAAACCTCTTTGGGTAGCACAGGTGGGCTGCCAGGGTCACGGCAGTTGCCCTGTAATGCACTGATCCATAGACTGCTGGAGGCAACACTGCAAAGGGAACATTCCACTTCCCTGCAAAGCCTGGGACTGATGCTGAGGGACAGCTTATCACCTCCCCACTGAGCTGCCGTGGGACTGGAACCTCATCCCAGCCAAGGGTTTCAACTGATCAGTCTGAAGAAGATTAAAATGTCCAGGGAGGAAAGCTGAGCTAGGGCAGTTATAGGAGTTGAGAAAGCAGTGAAAAAGCATTTCAGGTGCATGGGTGACACGTGTACGTAATGTCAGGGTTTTGTTTCACTCTAGCATAAGAACATAGCTGAGAATATTTTTCCCTTCTATAATAACTCGCATGCCCTTTATTCCTTTAAATATGCTGGGTACACGGACTACTTGGGTACTATTTACTGGTTGTTGGGAAGAGACAAACTACTGTTACATGGAGCCCAGAGTCCCAGCACACCCAGCCAGACACTCTCTGAAGCCTTTGTCATCAGTTAATTTAAAGTCCCCAGAGTTTCAATAGCTATGCTGGCAGCATGCTCAACCACACAGGCCATGAAGGACTTCCAGCAATTTTGACCAGCCAGTCATTTCTGATTTTACTAAAGAAGGAACAAATGTCAAGAAAGAAGAAAAGAACCTTGCTTTGGGAAAATTTGGCTTTGAGAAAGGTCTCAGGTGTGAAACTCCACAGGGAAAGGAAAACTGGGGAGAAACTCTTGTTTTTATCTCTTAGTACCCAGAAGGAATGTACCATTTCCATCAGCTGCAGAACTTAATTTGCTCACCCTAACTGCAGCAGTGGCTGCAGGAGACTGGCTTCACAAATAGTAGAACTGAGCCTGTGAATAGAAAGGGATACTAAATACCTGTGATCTGTTGTGTGAAACTACTTCCATCCTGCACTCGCTAAGGAGCAGGATGGGAAAGAGAGAAGCTGGAAGAGCCATTTTTGGAAAGAGGCACTGTAACTGGATGGGGAAAATTTCAGTTCTGTGGCAAACTCAGTTCGTACAGGCAGTTCATTTACTTTGCAGGTTTTTATGTGAAACTGTTTGCCTCGCTAGTTTTAGTGTGCTTTTAAAAGGGGCAATTAAATGGTGAGTGAGAAAGGCCAGAACAGCAAATGACAATGTCAACAGCAGAATGAGGACCTATTTCTGAGGAGCCCGAACCATTCCGAAGGACAAGAATCTTTCAGAAATATTGCTGACAGTTTAAATTTGTTTGATAGTAATGTAGGCAAAGTAGATAAGACTTTGGCTGATGTGTACTGTAGCATAGCTAGCTGCAGAGCTGACAGCCCAGGCTTGCAAACCTTGCATTAATGGAAGAGTAGCTGTGGTATGATCCCCTTAGGTATTTTTCAGCCCAAATAATTTCTTGGGTACTGGGAAGTTCTTGCAGGGACAAAAAACAGGATAAATACACTGCACAAAACATTATATTGGGCAGGGGGAAGGTTTCAACACAGGCATGATTTCTTCCTGGAAGCAATACAAGGAGTGTGGTTATGGATGGAAAAGAAAGTCTTTGCTTGTGGCACTGATGTAGCACCACCAGAAATAGCTTAATTTACAAAAGATGGCACTAATGAGACAGTAAGCTGTGTTAAAATCTAAGGCAGATCCCTTCAGCAAGATCCTGACAAAGCACAGGTAGAAGAGCTGGCGACATCAAGAAATGGTAGCAAATTCAGCTGCCGTATGTCATGTAAATATCTCTCCTAACAAATGGGAATCAATATATTGGCCTCCTTATATAGCAAATATGCAGAAATGTATATGCAGTGATATTTGAGGAAGTCATCAAGCTCCTTATCAAGATGAGAATGGGTCAACGGCTTTTTCCTTTTTGTTTCCTTTGGAAACGTGAGGGCTTGTATCTTTCAGCCTAGGAGCAGGGATGTGGAGATCTGTCCTTCCAGCTCTGCTCTGAAAGCTCCATTTGGCAAGGTATTTACCTGAGTTTAGATACAGCAGCAGACAGATTCATAAAATGGGACTGCGTCCCACACTGTGAAACTCAGAAAATGTGTAAATAGTCCCTCTTCATAGACTGACTTGACTCTGCTGTCTTGACTTTGTTTTAATTTCAAGCCAGTGGAGTGGAAGACTTAGCGGTTTTCTTAGAAATTCAAATAATCATTTTTAATTTTTTCATTGAACTGTTAATAACGGCCTACTATACTGTTTGTAAAATGCTTCTAAGATTTGCAAATTGTAAGACCCTCACAGAGGATGGAAATTGGAAGGTAACAAGTGAAATTTTGGCCTTTGAAAATTTTATTATTTGAGTTGTATTCCACCTGATAGAAAATAGTTGTATGGAAATTAGAATAAAAAGAAAATATTTCCTTTGAGCCATATAGTTTCATTTTGAAAATTTTCAGATTATTGCTCAGGTTGAAGTTTATTGAATTTTAAAGATATTTCCAGTACAAGACTAAGCTGACCTATCAATATCAGTCATATAGAAAAAGCTACCAACTAAGTATATTAATTATTTTCAAGCACACTTTTTTTTTTAATAATGCCAATAATAGCAACATATTAAATAAACAAAGCACATTTGTTTTAACTAAAAAGTATTTGTAAAACACAAAGGGTTTTCAATGTTTAAGGTTGACATGTACCTATTAGCTTTTATTTGATATGTTGATCAGTTACTGTTAAGATGCTTCCTTTACTATTGCTCCTTTGCATTGTCTTCCTCTGTTTGGCCACTAGCATTCTTCATTTGCTTCTGAAAAATCTTCTGTGTTGCACAGAAATTGTTGGATCACATATATTTTACAGGGTATTTGATTAATGAATGAACCTTTTTTTAGCCCTGGATAATGAAGATGTCTCAGACAGCTGTCCATGCCACCAAAACTGCAAAAAATGGAAGAACAAGAAGCTTTATACTTCCAAGGTATCCAGATTCACTCTGACGGATGAGAGCTTTGTGTCCTCAGAGGTTATTGTGGTAACAGCCATGGTTTGGTGAAGACAACACAGTAAAACAGAACTGCTGGACCCATTACCTGCAAGGAACTGACACACAACCACAGCTAGAGCCAGGGATCACCTCTGTGGTACTAAATACCTGTTGGTTGATTTGGTAACCAAGTGAACCTGCATGGCGTGGGCTGTCCTGCATTACCCACTGGGAGAAAACAAAGTTCCCACTAACTACAACAGCAACCAAACCTACCACCATTTGCAGTTTATCGGGGTACAGAGGCAAAAGTTTGACTAGAGAATAAGGTGGAAAATTGTATAACCTTTGAAGTCTGTATGGTACAAAGCTTAAAGACTGGAAATGTATTCAATGTGAAGCTACTGTATGCTAGCTAGAAGACTTTAAGAGAGAAGAATTACCTTTATATTATAACTTAGTCATCATTAACTATCTTATCTCAGTTAAAAATGGCCAGGGAGCTGTCAAATTCAGTGTGTCTATCTTGAATTACGTCCCTCACTGTCTTCTTACATTCTTTCTCATCTTGCAGCAGAAGACCGCAGTGCATGAGTTCCGGAGGATCTTTCCGAGCTGCTTGCATTACTCTGTGAGCTGACTGAATACAAGTCAAATACTGTCTGTTTTGACAGAGTACATCCCCAACCAACTGCTTATGTTGTGACACCAAAACTCTGGAATCACTACCAAAATATTGACTACATCTCTGCCTCTCTTATAGAGGGAGAAAAGCAGGAGGACAGAAAGCAAAGAAATCTTGTGGGCTGGTACATCCTTGAGCTGTGTCTTCTGAGCTCATAGTGGCTCAGAGCTAGGTACTGTTATTGGCAGGAGAGAAAAGATGTGATCACACAAGTGGTCAGAGTCACCTGGCTGGAGGGAGAGATGGTGGACGAAAATAGAAACCACATCAGTTCTTTCTTTGAGAGGAACCTTGGAAATCCTCCACTAATTTTGTCAGATTTTCCCATTACATTCAGTTGCTTTAGGTAGTTTGGAAATCTGAGTTACTCTTCGCAAGAAGACAGGTAGACAAGCAACTTGAGCTACTTATTCTTAACGCCTCCATGAGACCCTTTTACCCCTGAGTGACAAACACCAGAACTCGCCCCGCTTAAATTGTTGGCCTTGACTCAAAGAGGCTTTTATACTGATTTAAGCCAAAACAAATCTGTGCTCTTCATTCTGCTATAGCTTGGTTTCTTTCAGAGATTGTTATAAGATCTTTAGAGAGTTCAAATACTTCTACAGCACTCTGCACTGAAACTCAGTTTGAAATTGGAGCTGCTGAGTCACAGAAATTAAAGGGAGCAATAACCTATGACATCATTTATTTCTTAGCGTCACGACAAATTAGTCCCAAGAGATGCTGTTCCCACTTCTTCCAATGAGGAGTTATTTTGTAATCAACAAAGACTTCATTACCAGGAAGTTTTTTCCTGACATTTGGCCAAATAATTATTTGTTATTTTTTTCCACCTTAATGTAATCCTATCAGTCTGAGTACCCTAAAATCATGATGTAATGCTAATAGGAAAGCTCTGAGTCAGGGAACAGTGTTTTTGAAAGGAAAAAGTAGATTAGACTCTCTTATTAATTACAAGGACTGAACTGGTGATTAAGGTCCTTGTTTTACCAAAGCTTAAGCACCTGTGAGAAAGCAACAGAACTATTTATGTGGTTTAGCTGCCTGTCTTTTTTTTTTTTTTAAACATGTTGCCTCTAAAAGCATCTGATTACTGACACAAAAAATGCTGCCTGCTTTGTTGTACTTACAATTTAATTTGGCATTTGCACAGCTTAGTATTTTCCCAAAATATTAGTTGTAATACAGCATAGTCTCCATCTGTTCTCAAATAAGCAACACGGATTCTAATACCCTCCCATCTGTACGTATATTTTTTAGTCACACATTCAGGTTTGTAATCTCTCTGCTCCAGTCTACATTCCTGGCACAAAACATAAAACTTGTTTGTTCAAAAATTTTAAATTATGCTTGTGTGTGCATGTGCCTATATTTTAAGTCTTTTTCTTAACTTGGGGCGAGTGGTTTAAAAACCACATGTCTGCAGTAAGACATTTCCTATTTCTCTTAAATCTTCAAAAGTTTCTATTCATGTGTTGTGAGTCATATAGTTCCTAGACAGCTGTCAGGAAAACACCATAAGATGGAGAAATGAGAGGAAAGAGAAACCTGAGCAGAAACACCACTGGGCAAGGTGTAGTGGTAAGTACTTTTTAAACACAGACCAGGTTATTTTCTTTTCACCTTACCATGTTCACGATTTATTTATGAGGGTTTGGAGGACAAGCCTAAGTCTTAGAGTGATTGACAGATGACCAAAGGGAGAAAAAGCCATCCCAGGTGAGGCTCTTATTTGTGTTTTTGTGGTGCAGAATAAGGGAACAGTAAATCAAATTAGTTAACTAGATGTGGAGTGAAAGAAAACAAGTATTTTCACTGAGTAAAGAAAATGTAACCACAGGAGAAATACAGCTTACATTCACAGTTCTTAAGTGTTTGCATTGCCCCATGCTCATTTTGGCGAAATTATTTCCATGCTGAGAACAACCACCTATTTAAGAAACAGTGGGAAACAGATATTCCAACAACAGAGATATTAATTTAGCAGTTGAGAAGCCCAGGTCATATTCCTACTCCAGGACTGCTTTAAGAAAGCGGGCAGGTCCTGGTCCCCTATATTGTAAATTCACAATGTAAATCCAGCGTATCAGCTGTATTGCACGTGTGCAAACGACTGTGTTGCAAGTCATCCAGACCTGATTCCCCGGGGATGTGACTGGGCTTCCCAATTCCTGGGCTGCAGGTGCACTCACTGGACTTACCTGGTGGCACAGAAAGGAAACATGGATGCATGGACAAAGAAGGGATACAGAGGTCCCCGGTTTGGGTGAGTAGGGGAGCGTAAGGCCTCCCGTGGAGGACACTGACGTTCAGATTGTCTGCAGCTACTGCCTCTGCTCAGGGCAGTGGACACAGAGGAACCAGGAGGCTGGGATTGGAGGAGCTGAGCTGTAAGACAGACTTTCAACACTCTGCAAAAGCTATTTCGGTGGTTTTGGACAAGTCAGTCTTTGGGCTTCAGAGAGGCAATGTGAAGATACACACTCATGATTACCTTGTGTGTGTGTGAGGACCTCAGTCCTGAAGGTGTAGGGGTCATCATTCCCTGTTAGAAGAACCCAGCGTGGCCATCTCCACCAGAGTTCTGGCCCTGGTGCTGGCTCATGCCACATCCTTTATAGCAAAGAGCACAACACTGCATAATAAAGAAAAAAAACTTCCCATTAAGGTAGCTGTTCTTTCCACACAAATCATCAGTTGCTTTATGTCCTGAGACATAAGCCCTTTTATCCCTTTATTAATAACCTGTCACAAGTATCTTGGGAAGTTCTCATTACCAGAACCATTAGCTAATCCTTCCCCCTCCCCAGTCTGCTAAGGCAGCTATGGTCCTTTGACAAAGAATTCTAGCACGAAATAGTGCATAAATAACAGTAATAAAAAAATTCTCTTCTTCCATTGTAAATTGTAGCATTCCACTGGAGTTCCCCAAGCCTTTATTATAAATAAGAGCAAGCAGGAAAGTCTGGTTCACCTTTTGTCTGACTCTTGCTTATTTTTAATGCCTCTGTTAAATTCTTTCTGAAGAAAGCTCTCACAGTTGCTTCATTTTACCCTCCTGCAGAGGTCTTTTTCATCTTTGATTCCTCTTATAGTCCCTCTCCACACTTCAGGTATAACCAGTAACTTCTTACCAAGGTGAGGTTGACAGACATTCACCCAGTGTTGCAGAAATCCTAGTCCAAGAAATGCATAGTGGCACACGAATGTATTTTGGAGTTATTTTCCATTTTATTCCCTTACCATTCTTGTGTTTCCATTGCAACTGCACTTTGGGCTAAGGTTTCCAGCAGAGTGTTGTGGATGTGCTGAAGCTCGGAAACTACCAGGAAACCACATCCAAAGAAGTTGTGTAGTGAGCTTAGCAGAATACAAATGACTTCATTTTTAGAAACAAAGGGCTCTTTAAAAACACCAAACCATTGACCAGATATGTTCTCTCTGAGAACGGATATTACTAGATATTTTGGACAAGGACTCTTGAAGAAGAGAAAAGAAACAGAAAGTCAAAGGGAAAATTTCCATTTACTTCAATGGCCTCTGAACTAGAAATTCAAACACAGAATGGATATTATTAAAAAATATACCAATTATCTAGTAATAATTTCTCCTACTTGCTAAGTTTTGCCTTTACTTTGATTTAGCACTTGAAGAGTTTTAGTTTTAAATGGCACGATCAGCTTTGAGAAGTGCAGAATGAAACCGTAACATTTGTAGGTCTCCAATTAGAATAATTACCACAGCATCTTTTTGCGAAACTAAGGAAACTAGGCTCTTAGAAAAAATATGAAACAATACAGAATAAGATTGTAAGCAGATGGAGTAATTTTACTTGTAGCATACTCTGGATGAAATACTTGAAGCTCTGTGACAATAACAATACATTGCTTCATGTACTGACCAGGCACGTTGTGATTTAATGGATGACTTCAAAAGAAAATGTCACAAGCAGGTTGAAATGTCAATTAGTGCAACATTTCCTAATATCCCACGATTCATTTCTTCCCCTGTGAGTGTTAGAGAAATGGAAAATGCTGCACATATAATCCACTTTCTGCTAATTTGATCCTTTTGGGCTCTTCATTATACATTCTATTCCAGCTTGGTCATTTAGAAACAATGTTCTACCAGAGTACAAGGGAAAATGAACTTACGGATGAATTGTTAATACAGTATGACAGCAAGTGGGAGGAAAAGTGCATTCAGATTGCAGGCCACATATAAGATATGTAAAGTTACATCTGCTTTGTTCAGGTTTTGTTCAGGAGAGGAGTGGAGTGTGGTGGAAGGTGGAGAACGGCTACCACCATTGGTGCTGAAGGCACTGGGGAACTGCAGGCCTGAGACCTCCAGCCAATATTTCAAGCATTTTCAGTGGTCTGGCCACTGCCCTTTTTTCTCAGCCATGTCTCATTCAAGAAAGGAGGCTGGGGCACTTGGAGACTCCTTCCCCGAGTGCCCACAAGAGGTAGACTGAATTGGTTTAACTGTGGTTCGAGGTGATGCTCAAGAGAGATTTGGGGACTCTATAATAGCAGTGGGCCTGTCTATACAGAAAATTATTCAGAAGTAGCTACTGTGGTAGTGCAAATTCACACTCAACGTAACTCTGCTTTAACTTTCAAGTCTGGACAAGCCCTTATGCTTTATTATGTATGTAAAGGTGATAACTGGTGTGAAATCAGCAAGTGAAGTAAAAAAACCCACCCCAACAACCTAAGACAAAAAAGAAACTAGGCTTTGAACAGGAGATATATTTAAAGAAACAGTTATTTTATTCCAGTGGGAGACCTGAGCTGCTGATTCACACATCGGGTGTGAGGACCAGCATGATGCAGTTCCTGGCATAGCTAAGCCTTACCAGAGGCAATATTGCTGTCCTGCCACAAGGCTGGCCTCCTCTTGGTTACTTAACACAACAAAACACTGTGCTCATGCAGCTAGACGGCTTCCAGGGGTGAGGTATCTTTGCCTGACATGCTGTTGTGTTGTACAGATGTCCTGTCTGCTGTCATCTGCAGCTTGCTGAAGTCAGCATCCTCTCTGCAGCATCACCAAGTCATGAAATCAGGCTTTCATGAGAGAGGGCAATGACTTTAAATGGGGTCATGTCTACCAAATCTTTGGGTCTCAAGAGTCTACAATGATTACAGAACAGTCACAGCACTGGTCAGCTGAAGATATTTCTCTGTTCATACCTAACCCTTCCCCTTTGCAGCATCCACAACAGGGCTTTTGGGGTCTCCTCAAATACCTGGCCCTTAGATCCTGGCACACTTGCTGAAAGCAGCCCAGGTACAGCCCATAAACTAAGCTGCAGCACAACCATGACCTTTTGTTTATCTCTCAGCCTGTGTGTGCTCTAAAATCTCTTCTGAAACTGGACAATAATATGGCATGAAATTTTCCTTTATTAAAAAAAGACCTGAGATTATCCACAGTAGATGTTTATAAGACAGCCACAGTAAATTGCTCTGCTGCCAACTGTGATTTTATTGCAAGTCCTGCCTAGAAGCTGCTTTTCTCCGGGGCTCTAAGAGGTGGAAATCTTAATTTTACATAAAAATAGGTTTCTAGCTGGGATCTAAAGAAAATTTTATACAGCAAATGCTATACAGAAGGTTGAAGACCAGAAGTTAAGCAAAAAGAAACCCGTACTGCCTTTCCTAAGCTGTCAAGGTTTTAACAAATATCTTATGATTATGCAGTAGAAGGCATTTGCCCCAGATTTCAAACATTCTGGGTTAGCAATACTGAAATTGCCTCTGTGGGAACTCCCTTAGGCTCACTAAGTATTTTTAAGTCTTCTTCCTCCTGTTTTACAATAGTTTCAGGTATTTAAAGAGATTTCAGAAATCTTTAATCTGGCTTCCAAAATTTTGGGATGAACAGTCAGCTATCCACATTTCTCGCAAAAGTGCACGGCGTTTTTAAGAGAAAACACTTGAGCGACATCTTACTTTACTGCTGAATATGGTTTTGTGGTCCAGCTGCACCCTTTTTTGCAAAGTCTGAGACAGCCCTCAGGCCGTGACACCTGAGGGGACACAGTGCCGGCCCGCTGCAGCATCCCCCCAGGGCTGAGGTGGTAAAGAGTGCTGCTTCCCCGGCTGTAGTGCAGCCTTACGGCTCCATTCACATGATGGGTCATCTTCATGCATGGCACTAAGAGTTTTGAAGTGCCCACTGACCTGTTTCTCAGGTACTGGAGTTATAGAATAAGATAGGAACTAGGAAAGCTGTGCTGTAAATTAGTACCCTGCAAAAAAAGTCACTGCACTTAAGCAGAATAAGATGGAAGCCAATTTTGTGTCCCACTCTTGGTGCACAAGCTTTGACAGGTTATACAATTTACAGACATGCCATATCCGTGACAGCCTCGGCATGCCTTTCCCCTTGATGGGAGGAGTTCAGGATTTATGTTTGGACCACAATCGGCCTTCGGCTCTAGAAAAACGATGGCAATGTACAACATCCAGTTTAGTCCTACTTCACAGAAGAAAAGTCGAGTGGAAGAGCAAAGTAGGGACACGGGCTAATGAAGGCTTTTGTTTCTACTGGAAGTGGTGGAGGAACTCTGCTTATGTTTTGTGTTTTGGTTTGAAAGCAGTAGGAAAGGTTGCTGAGGTTTTGAAGAGTTGTCATTCCTCTTTCATCATGTCTGCTCTCCGAAGCCACTAGAGGGCCCTGAAGTCCACCAGAACAGGTTGGGTTGGCCAGTGGGTGTTTTTGAAAAGACTGTAAACAGAAGTGAAAGTGTTTTCCAGAATTCTTGCACTTTCTGGATATGCTATTACCAATGAAATGGGTAGGGTGAATACAATCACAAGAAAATAAGGATGTTGGGAAGAAGATACCTCGAAGAGCAGTGTCACCAACTGACTTCCACGCCCTAGGGAAGAGCGTGGCTTTCTGGAGTTTGGTGGTGGTGGTATCTCTTCAGCAGCACCCGGATTTCACCCATGTCCTTTCTATTTTATGAGTTAGACATATAGGTAGTAGACTCCCTGTGTGTGCACAAGAGGCTTGTGATTTCATACCACTCCCAATGAAGGTGTTTGCCTTACGTTAAGCCTTACCTCAAGCCTTACCTCCATAGTTTGTCTATTGGTTGTGGAGGAGTGAAGTAGCTCAGTTCCCCTTGCTGTTCAGTGTGAGGTATGGGCAGGGTGAATACTTTAAGAAACAAGACAAGGCTCCTTTAGAGCAATGTTTCTTTCTCCTTGTAGAGTTTAATGCAGTGGGTGGGCATGCTGTTCTGCTCTGTATTTGTGGATGTGTCTGAGCAGAGAATTTCTGTGCCTTCAGTCATCCTGCCAGAAGAGCACTTCCTTGTGTAACACCCAGAAGTAACACCCAGATCTTTGAATGTGTAAGTTTAAAAATAACTCTAAAAAATTTTCCTTTTTGTTCCTCTCCCCATTTGCTTTTCCCAACCCCTTTATTAAATAGGCCTGCTATCTCACATGCCATAGTCTTGGTCTGAGACGTTTAGATAGAAAGGTGTAAAATGATGTTAAATTTTTGGCAGCCCTTTCAGGACTGAAACTGAAAGCTGGATCATATGAAGAGAGAGTATGTCATTGGAATCAACCAGACTCACTCCTGTCCTGAAAGAGTCTGAAATACTGGGCACTGAAATATAAAAATGTCACCGGGAGTTTTTTGCTGAAAACCTGTATCACTTGATAGACGGTAGCTAGAGCAGCTGACTGCACAATCCAAAGAGGGCAAAATGGGTTCCAATAATAAAATGCTAAAATTGCCAGAAACCTTCCTAAAATACTTTGTCTGTGACATATAAGGAAACACACTGCAGTGTAGACTGGCTCTACTGGCATTTGCTTGAAATGACCTGCATAACACCAGTGGCACTTTCGTCCCAGAGTAGAGAGTAGCTGTTCAAAGTGACCTCTCCTGTCCACTTAACACACTGTGTTTATACAGCCCTGTCCTTTGGAGGGCTGTCACTGAGTACAAATGAAGCATAAACTATGTGTTTTCCCTCAGGGTTAATTTTGCCCTTCCAGAAACGAATTACACATTTGTTTAAGAAATAATGTTTCAGACAAATGTACGGCTGCCGGGCTAGTGATTGTGTTTAGTGATAATGGATGAATGAATGCTAAAGAATCAACATTCCCTCCTGTTCTTCTTAAGCAAATCTTTTCCTCATTAGAAGTGATATGGAAGATATTAATGTATATGTAAGTAGCCACCATGTCTATTGTATACAAAGACTTGTTAACTCTCCAGTGAGATAGAATGGATGGGATTAATCTCAGATAACTTTTTAGCATCTGACTTAGTCACCTGGACTCCTTCTATAGTAAGTAAAGGAGAAAAAGGCACTTCTAAGAAGTTATTCAATTAATCTTAATGTAGATGACTAAAATATATTATGTAGCTCATGTCTAAGAAGTATACATTCCTGTCCTTTAATCACAAAAGAAGTCTAGATGACTGCACGGGTTGTATATTATATATATCTAGCTTTTGGCAAGATGAATCCCACCTGCCCTGTTGATGTGGTCATGCAAATCTCACATTTCTTTGTGCTAAATTGCCAAGTACAGTCTCTGTGGGAGCTGCAGCAGTTGGGAGAGAAAAGCATACACAGCAGGCAGCTGCCAACGCAAACAGGGGCTTGAGAGAAACTGCAGCTCCCAGGAACGATTGGGTGGAGTTCAGATATTCCAAAGGAGATTCCTTTCCCAGCTTGGGACTCTTCGGAGGCGCAGGAGCACGTTACCCTTCTGCAGCTATGGGATCTCTGGAGGAACTGCGCGAGCAGGTGTAGCCAAGCTGCTGCCTGAGGAAAGCCTGTCTGGAGGGCTTTGGGTCACGGGTAACACGCATCCATGTCCTGAGCACCTTTGTGGGTTGCCTCCTGGGGCCCTTCTCAATCCCATCCGCCAGCATCCCTCCGGGAGTGATGAGCGTGCTCTGCCCAGCTGCCTGAGCTCGGACACAGGGCATGCAAGGGGGGTGACACAGGAACAAAATGGAAAGATGGAGAAAGAGGGCTCTGGAAAATAATTTAAAATACACTATCACTCCTCAGGGAGTAGCTTAATCCACTGTCTGCTTTCTTGGTTAGTCCCTTGCTGCAGATGTTTTATTTGTTTTATGGGTGAATGTTCTTTTCTCAAAATAATAAAGCTTTCCTGTTAAGGAGTGTTTTGAATTAGCAGTAATTCAGAACTTTTTTTTTTTTTTTAAGAGGGCAGAAATGGAATTATAAAATGCTCTATAGTATTTTAATTCCTTCTGGATTTCTTTCATAAGCATATTTTGGGTCTTGAGGGATGCTCATATCAAACATGTAGTTTAGTTCCAAGTACCTTTCTTCTTAAAACCCTTGTTTTGGGGCATAGCCAGATAGGATGACAGAATATCTATTATTTTTATAGCTCATATGGTGGGTTGACAGCATGAAATACGTCTTATCCTTGTAAGAAAATTAAACATTCCTGCCTAATTTAAAAAAGGGATTGTCTAAAGGACTTGCTTGCTGTAAGCTCCTATATGCTTTTGGGATCCTCTTCCTGTTCTTTAGCAACTGTTGTGTATTCTTTTGCAACCAGCTCATTATTTAGGAACTCATTCTGTCATTTCAGTTGTAAGTGGTTTACAAACTCCTAAAAAAATCTCTGTGGACATCTAGTGTGTTAATGGGATGGGGAAGAGGAAGGTGTTCTTGCAGTGAGGTATTATATACAACATAAAATATCCCTGGGCCAGATACAGTGACTGATTGCATGGTTTGTTCAATATTGGATGAGGAGCAAGATTTCCTTTCAAGTAAAGGGCTTCTGTTTAGTTTGTTTGTTTTTTTTTTGTTTGTTTGGTTTTTGGTTTTTTTTTTAGTAATGCCCCTGGGAAATTTAGGAAAAAATAGGAAGCCCATTTAGTAAAAAAATAATTAGAAAAAATAATTGCATTCTCAGAAAAGAGAAAGTTTTCTGAAATAGCAGTTAAGTTTATCTCACTCTCCTTCAGGCTAATGAATGATAACATATTCAGCTGGTGAAAGGTATCTTTAGAAACATGATATCATCACAGCTGAATCTTGTTGATTGATCCCATGCGGTAAGCAGGACACTTGTGGCGGCCTCATACAAATTAGTCTCTCCTTGAACTTCAGATCCTCTTTACATTTCTCTTGATTATTTCTTTCATTGCCACCAACTCCAGCACTGGTGAGACATACCTGGAGTACTGGGTTCAGTGCTGGGCTCTCAAGTACAAGACAGACAGGGACATACTGGAGCCACGTCCAGTAAAGGAGCATGAAGGGATGGGATCATCTGACACAGGAGGAGAGGCTGAGAGAGCTGAGACTGTTAAGCCTAAAGATAAGATGGCTCCAAGGGTATCTTATCAATGCATATAAACATGTGATGGGCAAAAGCAAAGAAGAGGGAGCCAGAGTAATCTCAGCGGTGCCCAGTGACAGGACCGGAGGCAATGGGCACAAGCTGAAACACAGGGGGTTCCCTCTGAACAAAAGAAAACACCTTTTTACTGGGAAAGTGACCGAGCACTGGCACAGGTTGCCCAGAGAGATGGTGGAGATATTCAAACCTTGGAGACAGTCAAAAGCCATCTGGACACCGTCCTGGGCAGCCTGCTCTAGATGACCCTGCTTGAGCCAGGGAGTTGCACTAGACCATCTTGAGCCTCAGCCCTTCTGTGCTTCTGCCACTGTTTCTGCAATTCGGCAAGAGCCAGGACAGGCTCTGGCTGAGCAGCCTTGGTGCTGCTGTAGTTTATGTGCAGGAATGAGGTTTTGAAACAGGTTTTATGTCAAATTACAGACTGAGAAACAGATTTCTTCATTACCACAGTTAGAGCCAAAGACCAGAACGGACAGAAGAGACATCTGGTCTGAACCCCTGTACGTTAAAAGCCATAATGCCTAGTCCAAATGACTTAATAGTAAAATAGGATCTTCAGAGGTTGTGTAGTCTGTCTCTGTCCCTTGGCAGACTTAACTGTACCTAAATTGTTCCTGGCAACGTTTCCAGTGGTTAATGATCCTTACTATTAGAAAGAGTTTCTTGATATCTAAGTGGAACTTCAGCATCAGTTGGCCCTAGAATCCCACTAATGTGTCTTCTCACCATAGTGGTCACTGAGCAGAGTTTATTGACTTTTCCTCTCAGGGGTATTGCACGCTTTGCAAGACTGCTGCTATTGCCTCCGCAGTCTTTTCTTCTCCAGGCTGAACAACCACTCCAATTCCTTCAACCTGTTCTCACTAAAGACACTGAAGAACATCACTGAGGACGTTGCATCCAAAGAGCACAACATACCTGTAGGTTATCTGCCTAGTCTAAGTGTTACCAAATGATGTACCCAGCGCTCTTAAGACTGACCCTTAAAAACAGCCCCTGGTGTTACGTATGGCACGGACTGAAACAAATATGCTGGCAAACCCACTTGGAGGCTTTTGGAACATTATATCAAGACTAAAAGCAGTGGTTAGGTCAAAATGTATGTACCCAAATGAAAGACTATGGCCGTGGGTGCCCAGTCCCCAGTGTCCCTGGGCTCCTCGCTTTGTCTGGCGGTACCTGAGCCTTGGGACAGCAGTTAACTGCAGGTTCCCAACTGAGATGCTTTGACACCTTCCAGTGTGAAGGAGCCTGTCTCCCTCCCTTACTTACACTGGGACCACGGGGAAGAGCTGTCTCCTTCTCCAGGCACTCAGCCGTGTTCCCAGACCTCGGGGGACATCTCCTCCCTGGGCCAGCATCAGCCCCTCCTGCATGGCCGAAATGCCCTCGCCTGGAGGATGTAGTGAGGTGAACCAAGGTCGTGGAGCATTGGGAAGCCCCAAAGTCTCCAAAGTCATGCTCTTCTCAGCCCTGATCAGGGAAGAAACTGCACTAGCCAAGCACTCGAGACATTTTCTTTGCTACCTCAGAGCACCAGGTGAACCTTTGCCTCCAAAAACTACCTGCTGCCTGAAGAAAGCAGGAGAAAGCAAATGGACAAATACAAGAAAAAAAAGAGAGCAGAGGAAAAATTACGTGAGGAAGATCCCCCCCCTCCCCATGCCCTCTCCTCCCAGCCTGGTCAGGCAGTAAAGGCCTTGAAAGATGAATTTTACTTCCATATTTGTTCCAAAACAAAGCTGAAGGTGTTATGGATGCACTAAATTCAACCCAAGCAATTCCACTCTCCCCCAGGGACAGTAATATTTACAGACAGACAACTTAAAAAAATAAGAGGAGATAAGTCTTACATGCCGAGTTAATGAAATCTGTAGCTTCTGTAAAGATAATAGGGCTATGGACAATAAACCAAGAAAACTGGTAAGAATTTGCAATCACAAAGAAGTTGCTGCTATGGGGAGTAACAAGGAACAAGTCTGCTCTTATTAAAGTCTTAGCAAGGTTTTTTTCTCAGTTGTTTCACTTTGAAAACACCTTGAAAATAAGCTAAAGTATGTTCTGACATAAAAATTCTGCAAAATGAATAGAAATTCACAATACTTTCCAGTGTCACCGAATCTGTATTTTTATTCAAGTGATCTCATTGAATAAAACAGACAAAAGATGAATCAGGCCCAAAGTACTGAAGTGGATAAAATAATTTAAATGCAAAGTGTAGTCTGTTAAAAGTAGAGCGCACATTTATATGTTCAGAAATGTACTGATGCTTTCAATTTCTCTCACATATTACTGAAGTATGCACTATTTTATTCAAAATGCTGTAGTCTAATTCTTTTGTTAAACTCCATTGATTTTAACAGGATATCGCTGTTGTAACCAGGTGCAGAATAATAATAAAAAATGTTCTAATGCAGGCATTTGCTTTTACAGACCTCTTTCAGATGTCCTTGATTATGCTTTGCTGTGATCTCTGAAATCACCTTCCAAGCCTGCTGTGTGGAGCCTAGAGGGTTATTCCCAAGCTCCTTAGAAAATGCTGTTTCTGGGCATTTCTTGATACAGGCTCCTATGGCAGTTTGCAAAGTTTACATTTTGTGGGTACAACAGCAGGACAGGCTTCATGGCAGAAAGTCTAAATTTTAAGCAGAACTTAGTGTCTGCTCTGACCCCTTGTTATGAGACCTGACAATATAGATGAAAGATCATCTAGGAAAGCAAAAGACAAATAGACTTGATAGTCCAAAAGAGAGAAAATTACTTGAGAAAGGGGAAGAGTTTGAGCTATATTTAAGATATATGGGGTTTAAAGTTCTGTCTGGCAGAATGGAAATTGTAATACACTTATAACTTGAGGAAAAAAGCATAATATCATTTTTTTCTATAGTTTGAAGAACGAGGCATTGGGGAAAAATATTGCTCCTAGAACAGAAAAAACAAAAAGCTTCTGTCACAGACCATCGGCTTTTCAAACCACAGTCACCTCACTTGCAGGAACTCATGATATCAGTGCTCTAGCATAAAAACGTATTTGGGACAAGCATCAGCTTAATTTTGATTTCTTTTATCACTGTCTTACAAAAAACAGTGTTGGGTGAAGGTTAGAAAACAATTTTAATTAGTTTTTTTGATCAGGTTATTGAGCCCATGCTATTTATTTGGTGTCCATATCTACTCTCTGCTTCTCTAAACAGCCATGAGCTAAAGAATGGGTCTGGAAAAATAAGCATTTGAGTGGATAAGAATACAGAAATAGAGTTATAGGGTATGTTTTGAGTGAAAAATGCAGAAAAGTGGCTTGGGAAGAAAAGTGAAACTACAAAGATACTGAGATATTTTGTAAGCTTTTGTTATTTTGCAGATTTGAAACAATAATCAAAACCATTTGTTACAATAGTTAATTTCAACATTTTTTTAAATTAAAATGCTTCACTTTCCAAACTGAAATGATTTTTCTCTCCTTTGATTTCATCAAAATCACTACATCATTTTAAATGGACAGCACTGAAAGCACATTGATATATGATGTTTCTGCAAAAAAAAAAAGAAAAAAAGAAAATATCCTGGTCAGCTAGAAATAATTCAGCCCCTTGATTCTGCAACATTTTCAAAAGTTTCAGTTTTGAATCTGGCCAGAAAATACTACATTTTGTAGATGCTAATGAATTAAAAAAGTACAATATGTTATTTTCTTAGCTGCTCATGTTAGGTCATAGCACTTGATATCATCATGAAGAATAAAACAGGCTACACTCGGACTAATAACTGGGAAGGAGAAAAGTCACAGAAAATTTCAGTATAAATCCTGCTAGTAATCAAGTGTGTGGTAGGAAAAACAGTCGGACTGATTTTGAAGGTAACATAAACAAAGGGAAAGTAGTAATGATGCACTGATACTAGCTGTAACATAAGCAGTCCTGTCTTCTGTGAGGGGAAAAAAAAAAAAAAAGAGAAGTTTTTACCAGTAATTGCTAACTTTCCCTAACAAGGTGATTAGCAATTTTATCTTGAAGTTTTGGCTTAATTCGATTCATTTGTTTTAGCAGTGGTAAAAAAATAAATAAAAAAAATCCCACGGGATAAGAAAAGCATCACTGGGAGAGGAAGGACAGAATCAGTCATCTTTTCCAGCTTTTGCAGGATTTGGGATAGCACTGGGATGGGAAAAAAAATCTGAAAAATTTTATGGAAAAAACCCAATTTTATGAAACTCTTCCTGAAAGATACGTAGTTTTTTTCCAACAGGTTTCTTCCATCTAGAGCATTGTTCTGGTTTGGGAAATTGCACTGGTACCTTTTGGTGTACTAGGGACTTGCAGGCACTCCTGCCCTTTATTCAGCTATGGAGTAGAAACTCAACCAGCAGAGTCCCTGTCTCAGTAAATCGTGGCACTGACCCTGCCCTGATGTTCCCCAAGTTAAGTCCTCAAGACAACTGGTAGTTGCTGTTTGCAGGTGGTCTGGGGGTCTGTATCACCTGAGTAGATTTTAATGAAAGAATGATAGTAAGAATGTACAGTGCTTTGTGAGAAATGAGCAGTTGTCTGTAATGCTTTTTTTCTTTTTAATTTTCACAGTATGTGTCTTGTCTTTTTCATACACCTAATTATCTGTCTTGCATTCTCATTCCTTCATTGTTTTATCATTACCATTGACTTTTTCTCATTGACGTACGATCAAACATACCACTTGCCACAAATTTCTGGCTCATCTCTTGACAATAAATCCTCATCTTGCCCCATCCTTTTCCATGGTGGGGAGGGGTCTGAAGCTAGAAGAGGGTTGTGACATTCTCTGCCACAGCCTAGGGCTGATAACATCCCCACAGAGTGCCACCTTGCGGGTGGCACTGTACGGATGTCAGACAGCAGCGGTGCAAGGGTCGTCCCTCTAAGTCTTGCTCTGTTCTCTTAAAAATATAAGGCAGTGGAGTAACTAGGATATTTCGATGGGATTTCCCCCCGCAAAGCTAGGAGGGGTGATGAAGAGGGAAATAAAGGAGCACTATTCCTAGACCTTTTCGTGTGCTTTTCCTCTCCTCAGTGCTGGAACCTGGAGTTACAGGAAGAAAAACTGTTTGAAGAGCTCTTTGATCAACAGCTAGAAACTTGTTTGACAGATGCAATTAAAGCTCAAAATTAAGGTAGTAGATTCTGAAAAGAGTAGGACCGATCTAGTTTAAAGAACAGATTTGACAAAATTATGTAACGCGTGGTACAAGAATAGCACTTCTATTCAACTCTGTAGTAGAAGAACGAGGCAAGTTACTGTGAAATTGAAAACAAGCCATTTTAAAAGTGATAAAAGAAAATGTGTTGTTACACAGCATGCTGTTAGCCTGGAACTCCTTGCAATTCCTATCACAGGCAGCTTTTGGCTGGGCTGACCATGACTTGCTGGAATACTGAGACAGCTGATGGTAAAACGCTGAAATAAAATCAGCACTTGAATGTGCATAGGCACACACACGAATATTAAATCATATATTCTTGTCTTTTATGATCTCCTTATTAACGCTGGTAAGTGGATTTTGCTTTCAATGAAATATAAAATAAATCAATAAAAGATGCTGCCCTTCAATGGAGCTAGTCTTTGTTTGTGTGAGATGCTTGCAAAAATAGTTATTTTTCCATTCTGCTCTCATTTCAGGCCTCTTGCTTAAAATATATGTCTATACAATTGGACAACATGACCCAAACCCACATCCCTAGTGTTTTAGATGACAATAATAAACTCTTACAATAACAATAGACTTTTCCCTATTATTTCCTTTTCTGTGCAGGAGGCATATTATATTATACTTCGATTTCATGTTTCTAGACTTCTATATTAAAATTTTTTACTTTATTCAAGTTTTTTTATTTTGTACATAAAGGTTGTTGTATACATTTCAACAAAATTTTTAGAGTGGAGGAAGCAGAAAGGGATAAATCTCCAACTCCCTTGGCTTTCCCATAGTTAAAGGAGTCTGTAAGAGAGTGGCAAATCCACAACATTGTTCATTTCCACCAATTTTTGCTTTACACTTGTTGTGTCTCTCTGCCATTCCCCATGTTTATCTGAAGTGTCTGAACAAGACACATTGGCAACCATCTGCCATTGATTTTATTTCCATTGAGCTGCACTTATAGCAAAGTTGTTTATCTTTGAGGGTCTCATTCAATAAAAAACTTGTCTAGCAGTGATTGCACACGGGGTGGCTGTCTCTGCTGCTGAAAAGAGCTCATAGCAATAGCTTGCGTTTCCACCTAGTGCAACAAAATTAAAATCCATGTCCAGCTGACTTGTAAGCCATGTGTGGTGGCTGCATGGTTGTTGGCTGAGCGTGGACCCCAAGGGCAAATGGCTCTTCCGCCCTGGGTGGGCAATGGGAGGGAACTGGGGTACAGAGCCATGGCTGAGGTCACCACCGCTCCTGTGCTGGGAGGGAAGGGCAAAGGATCACCTCCAGTTCAGCTGCCTTCTGCCCAACCTCTGGCCTTGGAGGAGGCTAGAAATGTTCCTCTACATCCGCAGGGAAAAGAACCTTTTTCCTTCCAATCTCTCAAGTGCCCTGCCTTAGGGAATAGATCAACAGCTAGGCTGGAAAATATTCTCTTTGGAAATATGCTAAATTTGTCTATTGTACACTGTTGCTTGTTGAGATTTAAACAAATTTTATACAAATGTGGGTTTTTTTGCCTTCTTGGTTTATTGGTGTTGTTCTTTAATTAACAGGGTGGGGCTGACTTTTTGTCTATTTCTATAACTTTCTATGATTCAATGAAGCCGTTCTGGTTTATTTTATATATACTATTGTGCAATATATACCTAGATAATTTATTTCATTCTGTCTGCCTGAAAAAGAAAGTCAGTTCACAATTATTCATTTAGAGTTTAAGCTTCAAATAGGTGCACAAACAATTGGCTTGTTAGAAAGCTATTTACAGAGCACTGAGCAGGATTAAATAGACCCGAAAGCATCAACTGCTTTCAAAGGCACTTTCTCTCACCAAGTATTTCCAGTAAAACAAACACGGAAGATATTTTGCAAAGTAAAGAGTGCTCTCAGTAACAGAAGACCTTCCTAGATGTTACCCTTTCCCACTCTGGGCTTTTGACATGGTCTCCCATCAGCACGGAGATGTGTTGTTTGGCGATGGAGATGCCTGACCTACTCATTCCCACCAGCGGTGCCATTTGCATGAGTATTCCCCGCTCTGTTCTGCTGAGCTTCAGCATTTCTAAAGGGTGGTTTGACTTGGCCTGACAGACCTCTCCTGGAGCAAAGAAATGGATTAAGAAATGCCTGGAATAAGAAGTGCTTCACATGAACTGCTCTGGCAGAGCTGCGGAGGTGGCAATCGCCAGGCAGAAGGGACAATAAAATTGGTGTGGTGAGTGGTCTTTTCACCAGGCAGAACAGGAGGCAGAAAGTGATGCCTGACCATAGGGTTAGTACAGCTTTGCTGGGAGAATGTCCCGAGGAGAGCAGCCCTGAGCCATGGCTGTGCAGAGATGGTGCCTCCAGCCATGCCCAGGGGCCAGCTGGGACTGCGGCGCGTGGTGCCCTGGGTCACCCAACTGTACAGACATCTAGGCTCAGCACTGGTTCAGCAGGCGTTTACATCATATAAACTGCTTGGCTGGATGACCCTCAAATAGTTTGCCATTAATTCCAGGTACTTTTGCTTAAATAGAGTGAAAAGTCTGACTTCAGTAGCCTGGTGGTCAGGGAATCCTATAGCTCCCATCCTAAAAGGTATGGTACTGAACTCTAAAAGCAAAATGCAATTTCTTGAAATTCATCAATTGAAATAATGTTTGGAAAAATATTTTTAAATTTATTTTGATTTTATCTTTATTATTATTTATACACTGATGCGCTGTGCTTGGGAGCATTCCTGCATGTTTGAAAAAATATAGTCAATGGACAGCAACAAGCTGAGTCCCAATCCTGAATTAGTTACCTATGTATTTATTATTTCTACTCTTAAACCCATGTGTTAGATTCCAGGTTTAGGTACATGATTAACTGCAGGGTATGAGGTAAAGTACAGTAAGTGTGAACCCCCTATCTTTCCACATTGATGTGTATGAAGCTATTTGTCTTTCGGAACTCAGGGAATGTAGGTAGCATGCACATTTCGAATTAAAAAGTAAGCAATAGAAATATCTGAAGAAAAACAGAAAAGGATTAAGGAAGATACACTGGCTACTCCTGTAATGTATTTGTGGACCCAATATGACCTGGCTGTGCTGTGCTACCCTCCCTACAGCCTGTCCTGGCAGGAGAAACCTCTTGGAGCACTGTCCTATGGGGAAAGCCACCAGCGATGTGCACTGACCATTCCTCCTGCTCTCACTGCACTCGGGGTGGAGGGGGAGAGGTTTGGCCAGAGGGACTTAGTGCTCATTTTCCAAAGGGAGAGATGGTGCAGACCACGCTAAAGGTGATTCATATTTGCATCTCTTGTAACCTTTCAGTAAGACCCACTGCACACATGCTTGACCTTTCCGCAGTCCACCTGCTGCAGAGTTTGCAAAGAACTTGTTTAACTCTGCTATTTGCAACAGGAGTTGTGTATTTATAATGCAGGGTAAGGTCTTGCACGAAAACCAGAGGGCCAAGTCACCCCATGTGTTCTAGACCCAGGTTAATCTCTTTTTACAGCTATGTCCCTTCAAGTAACACAACAGTTATTTTTTAAAAACAATTGCATTCGTGCCCAATTTAAACCAAGATAGTTGTAGGGTTGTCCTGGGTACAACTATCCAGGCATGCAAAAATCTCAATTGAGTAATTTTTTCTGTACTATTTACATTAAAGAGGAATGCCAATAAAGTTTAATTATTAATATCATTGATTATGATAATGGAAATATCATGTTATGTATATTACTAATGAACGCTTATTAATTACTTGGGGGAAGTATTAGTTGTGCATAACGATGACGATGTAGTATGTCAGGGGAGCCCTTCCCAGTAGGCTCCTTCCTTGCGTTATTGAGTGTATGTCCATCTCCATCCCAGCTGTCCCCAACACAACCCAGACCCTCCTGACATGGAAGCCCTCTGGGCTCAGGACATAGCACATTTCCTGCTGTTACAGGGAGCAGTGATGACCTTAATCTCTCTTGCTTTCCTCTTGTGCCACATTATTGTTGTGGCTTTTAGGAACCTGCTGGGTGGTGACTTTTTTGCTGGCTGTGCTGTGTTCACAGGCAGCCTGTGTGTGTTGCTTGGTGACTCAAGTCTCCCCTTAGCTGTCTGGAGTGAAAACTGAGGCTGGAAAAGTGAACTGAGCTTTGGCCAGGCACTGGTTTGGTGTGCTTTTCATCCCTTATCTGTTGAAGGGTTAGTACAAGTGGGCACTAGCAGGGATCCTTGCTATATACATAGCTACAAATACCCTGTGTCCTACTCAGTGGTGAAACTGGGAGCACTAGCCAAAAGAAAAGAAATCCTTGTAATAAAGGGACTCTGGAAATAAATATATTATAAACCCTTTTCTTACATATTCGTAGTCTGAATTCATGTTATTGGTGAGAGAAGCTGAATGAAGAGGAATATGGATAATTAGACTGATGGTGGTCCCACCTTTTGAAGCTGTTTTTCTGAACAGCTGTTTGCTTCCTGTGAAAAGTTTGTTAATGTGCATTTTTGCCATCTCTGTTTTAGAATCACAGAATATGCCTCTGAACCCGACACATAATTATTCATTTGTGTTGCTTCACTAAGGTGGCGCAGCTCTGAAAGACCAATGCCGAGGTATGAATTACCCAGGCAGCTCATGGCTTAGAAGAATTAGTTTTAGAAGAAAATTGGGAAGGACTTATATTACATGTGCTAATTATAACAGGTCACTGAATATAAGACTAAAAGGCAATTTAATGTTTTAGTATGGAATCTGTCTTGCCTAACTCTAGCTGTCAAAGCTAAATTAGGAACACACAGGGGAAGTAGACTAACTAAGATAGTAATTTAGCTTCTTTCAGATAAAGGGAGAGAAAGAGACACCTTCACAGAGCAAGTTTTTCAAAGATACTTAGATACGTGTTTTAGATATACTTCATTAGTTATGGAAAAGCCTACCTGAGCAGCTGAGACTGGGTGATGAACATTTAATTTAGATGTGGCAAATCTTTGTCTCAGTACTGTAGCAAAGCAGATCATGCAGTAAGACAATGGCAAGTTAATATCAGCCATTGCTAACAGTAATGACATTTGAATCACTGAGATAATAATGATATTAAATAATGAAGGAATCAGTCCCGAGAAATCAGCACAAGTGTGTCATTAACTAACCTGTTTACAGTCTCCCATCCTGCATCTATATTTACACCGGGGTTCACATTCACAAAGCCCAAACGTCTCTTCTGTCCCTCTGCACAGATATTGTTCTTTGCCCTTCTTGTGTGATCAGTAGGATACAGTAGACACAGGTTGGGATGTGTGGAAATTAGGTTATTTGAATCTGGCCATGGTGTTTAAACTGACGGTTATACCCAAAACACATTTAATGCAAAAAGGGGGCATCAATGTAAGCAAAAAGATATGGGCTGTTCTTGAGAACTGATGAATGGTCAATTAGCAGTAACTGGAGGAAACATGAAAATACTGATGTGGAACCCAAGAAGACTTTCAAATATTTGGTGTTTTCCTGCTTTTTATTTCAGTTCTGAATATTAAGTTGCTGCAAATGGGGCATGGTAGTCAAAGTGTATTACTGACCATGACACAATGGCAGACGTTTCTCGCTGCAGTGAAATTAGAAATGCTTGTTTAAAAACCTTCTCTCAACATGAAATCTAGTACTACGTGGATAGAATACTCTTTCTGGTTTTTTGTCTGGTTTGTCTGGTTTCAGAATCTAATAGCTTGATTGAGTGAATATTTATGATAAGAGCTATTCAAGAGCTATTCAAAAATGACACTTAGAAAATTCTGGTGTAACAAGGGAGTTGCTCAGCTCCTAGGAAACAACATTTCACCAGCACTAGATCAGCAATATGCTCTGTGCATCAAGAAGGTATGTTGCTGGTTACTTTTGCTTAGTGACTGTTTTTCAGTTGAGAGTTGGAAAGAGAATTAATGAGCCCACGGTATTCCTTCCTGTCTCTGTAGCTGGAGAAGCAGGAGGTGCTGAGACTATGAGAAAGGTGGCATTTCTATGACTTCAGTTCACAGCATGGGAAGGCTGAAAATCTTTGCTTTGAGAATGGGGAGGCTATTTAAATGCTATTTAAAAGCATGGTCCCCAGTGTAGCTGGAGTATTAAACAGATCTTGGAGATTATTGAAGGGAAAAGAAAGAAATGACAGGAAATTCTTGTGGCATGATTCTAACTTGCCTATGGGTACGAGATGTCATTGAATTAAATGTGAATCGTACGAACTTGGCACTGCACCACACAGTGACTTTTGGCTTCTATCAAACTGCAATGTGTGCCTGTGCATTTGGTGGCTATATTTTCATGTTCCCTCTAATCAGTTCTTGTATGCCAGTCATTTTGTTATTCTGTTAGAGGCTAAGCTCACAGAGCAAGCCGTATGCAAATCCTGTGACACTGCTGACTTTCCATCTGTGCTAGAATTAACTGACAAAGCAAGTATAAGGAGTGGTGTAACCCTGCCTAGTGATGGCATTGCATAGCCAGCAAACATTTGTATAGGGGCCATGAGAAGTGTGAGATGCAGAAATAACCAGAAAATAAAATAATTGTATCCCCAGAAAAAGCACAGAGTAGAAGTGAGTGTTTCCTCCCGAGTGCTAATGCGTGGCCATTTCTGCATCCAGATTTGTGGTCCATCTAGACAGCAACCCCAACCATTGGCAAGAGAGTCTCCTGGAGAGCATGTGAGGAGGCTGCTGGGCTCCTCTGCCAGTCTTTGAGGGTGCTGGAGATGCAGCTGCTGTTTCCTTCAGAGCAGTAGATGAGGAAAGAAAGGCTGACTACTTCCCTCCAGCAATTAGGAGGGTTTCTCCTGAAATCAGGGAGATCTGCACTATCTCAGAAAGGAAGGTACTCTGGCTTTCTCCAGTGGGTGTGCTGGGCCCTCCATACTCCTTAATTATGGTCCCCTGAGGGTGGTGGTCTTGCAGGTAATGAAGATACCTGCTGCATTTCCCACCTTTCTGCTGTTGTTTAGAAGTTCCTGGTCAACTTTGTTAACTTCTTTGTTTTCAAGGCGCTTTTTTTTTTTTTTTAATAATATATTAACAGAACACCCAGAAGCTGAGTTCTAGGAACTATGCTTCTAAAAATGGATTGCAGCCCAAGAGGGTCACTTATGCAAGTGGATGGGACTCGGGAATACTGACTGAGTGGCAGACTTCCAGCACTTGCCCACTTCATCCTTTGCCTATTCTGCTTCTCTGCCAAATCCAGTGCTGGCAGGGAATGCACATATGACACTTTACACAAAGGCTAGCCAGAACTATAGTACATGTTATGCTAATGAGGCCAATATCAACAGTTTACAGACTGATGAGTCTTTTACTGTTTGAAGCTAGGATAAAGAATAGAAGTCAAATTAAAATCAAGATTGTTGCTCCACTAAGCTGAAAAGAATTGCCTAACATATAAATGTCACTTAAAAGCATGAAAAAGCTTTCTGGCTGTTAGTTTCCTAGAAAGAAAAACACCACAAATTTTATAGTACTTGTATAAGAGCAAGTTACATATTGCTCATGGAAATGGGGTCTTGCAACAATAACCCTTTATTCCTCCTCATTTGATTGTATTCTTCTGGAGGATAGTTTCAGATATATTTGGCTTGGAGATAACCCAAACTTGGAATTTCTTGTTTCTAGGAAGTTTGGTCCCTTCAGATCTTGCACTTGATGGACATAAAATAAAACAGGTTTTCCTCTTAAATTTTTTTTCACAAAAGAAAAAAAAAAGATAATTGTTATTGTTGTAATTTAGAGAGCAGTAAAGCATTTCCACACAGCGTGTATTTCCTCAGACTCTGGCAGCAACTGAAAAGAACTGACATTTTTGTCAGCTGCCTGCTTTGAGCAAAAAGAATGAAAAGAGAAGTAGCAGAAATGTCAAGTTTAGACAACAACTGATGCTTCCAGGGCTCTACGGTTTGGAAGATCGTCTACCATGAGAACTGCCCTTCAGCAGCTCTGAGATACTGAGGCTTCTCCGCAACCTAAAGACCTTGTGTATTTCTGTAATGTGTTGTGACTGGTGAAACCGTATTTTGTGATGAACATCTGTGGGTTTTAGTGTGAACACTTCCCTCTAGTATTATACAATTATGAGTGAATGTACCCCATCAAAGTTCAGTGCCAAAGTCTGATCCTGTGGACGAGCCTCAAATCAAGGAGCTATGTCTGTTGCAGCAGGATTAAGCCTTCTCTTCAATCTGTGAGGAGGCCACGCAGCCTGTTTTAGCCACAATCCTGCACACAGAATAGAAGAGGGGGCCGATGCTTCTCCCATAGGTAGTTTTGTGCCCTGGTGTCTTTGCACTGCCAGACATTTTCTCTGGGATAAGTGTCACTGGAGGGCAGGTCTCTGCAGTGCAGATGTCTACACCCGAGCTAGTTATGGGGATGCACTTTGCAGTCAGCAGAGCCGTGTAGGGCACATAACGTATGACCTGTATCCGACAAGTGCTTCTGTTCACCAGCTATGGAGGAAATCTGGATAACCAGCTCACATGTAGACATCAGCCAAAGAGCTGCCTACGGTTATCTGCTGAATCTCACTGTGGGTGTAATTCCTCGTTCCTCTGTTGCTCGGCTTCTGCATTTTGGAACCTGCCACATGTCCCCACCAGGGACTGGGGCTGGCAGGGTCACTTGCCATGGCCTCGTTGCTGTCAGTCGTCCCATCCAGCACGAGCACCCCATGGCCTTGAAGGTGTGGTGCCCTCGGCTCTTGTGTTGATCTGTTCACAGACTGACTTCTCGGATGATTTGCTCAGGGTACATTTGGCTATGTATTTACAGTGAAAGTTTCTCTGGAAAGAGTTGTGTGTGTCAGTGGCACTTTGGCAGAGCTCATAACAGAGTGGCTCTCATACAATTCTCCCTGTATTTAGGGTTTCTTATCTCATGGTGGGTAGATGTTGTAATTTGTCACAAAAATTTTTGTGAAGTGGGATTTTTTTAAGGTTTATGTCCAGGCCCAGTACAGATGGAAGCGTATCTGATGTGCTTGTCTGGCTGATTTGCTGAAACATATTCCACCACTAATCTGGAAAGCTGAGGCTTTTCTTTTGAAAAAATTGGCATGCAGAGGCAAATCTGGCCCCAGCGCTGCAGATGCATAAACCACTTTGGCAGAGGGATAAATGTGGTTCTGCTGCACAGACTGTGCTGCTTCTCTCTGCAAAACACAATCCTTCTCTCTGAGGATCTCTGTAGGAAAGACAGAGTGGTGCCGATGGTGGGGAGGAATTTGCAGCTTTTCTCATTCACCTTTTGGACTGATTCATTGCATGAGCCCAAAGCCTATGAGAAGGAGAACTCTGAAGCCACTTTGACATTTAACGAAGATGAAAGGCTATTTGGAGACTTCAGAAAGAGTTATATTGCTATTAGTCAAGAGTTGGAAGAAACATCTGCTGTCAATACATTTTTTGTACAAGACAGCATTTTGAGGTTTTTTCATGCCTCTAAAAACACATCTGTGAAACATACCTTTAAATGTATGGAAAGTGGAGAGGGAAATTTTGTCTGAATGCATTAACAGGAGATATAACTGAGCAATGGCATTTCAGATTCTGAACAAAGGGCTGATCAATAGAGGACAAGGCCTAGTGTAGGGACAGCATTGTCTCTAAGTGTCTTTCTTCTCAAATTATTCAGGGTAGAAGTGGAACAAATGCTTTTCTAATGGTGAGTTGGGAATATATAACTATTATTTTGTGCTTATGCTATTATGACTGAGGCTTAATGATTCTTCAGATGAACTCTCTCCGCTGAAAATACATTAATAAAAATGTTCTGCTTATCCTGCTTTGCTAGACTTTCTAGAGTAGAAAACTGGGAATAGCTCATTTTTTTTCTATTTTCCATAAAAATAAGAGGAAATAAGTTAATGTTGCTTAGATTTAAAATTATCAGTCATGAAGGGTCTACTGCATTTTCTAGTAAATCAATCTAGCTGTTAATTATGTTTATACTGGTTTTAAAGTTTTTGCTTTATTTATAGCCTGAATTAGTCTAGCTTCAACTTTTAGCTGATAGATCTTGTTAATCCCTGGCCTGCTCCAGTGAGCTATTGCATAGATTTGTTCCCATGCAGTGCATGTGGGGATTTATCTCTTCTTAATTCACTTGTCTGAGAATCAGGTGCCTAGTCTGAACAAATAATTTAGTTTCCCCCAGTAACCCATGGAGACAGATAATGATTTATCCAAGCTGTTTGGGACATTTATTTTATGTTGGAGGAAAAGCATCCTGGGGTGATGATACTTTCTCTTTCCATCAGTTACAGAGGGGTCCTGGAAGGGGTGGCTTACTCTAGATGACGCTAGATCAGCTAAGATCAGGTGGAATAAATTCTTCTCTGAGATGTCCTCATGACAGCCCTGACCTTTGCTTCACTAAATTAAACATGCTAAGCTGCTGGAATCAGCCTTTAAAGACTTTTTTTCCCCATCCGTCCCCCTCTTCCCCAGTCTGTTATATTATTCTGCATTGAACTCCCCTGAGTTTCTCAACACTCCTCTCAATAAGTGGACACCAGAATTGGACACTCTTCCCTCTAACATACTCTTCTGCTCCTACTTCAGATTCCCATTTGAAATTGTAAGGATCATGTTACCACATTGCTTTGGGACCTCAGCATGAGGAATTTTCTCCCATGACCCTCAAATCCTTTCCAAATAACTGCATCCCAGAGCATGGTTCTCCATCCTGTGCATGTGGCCTACATTCTTTGAAAAGATAAATCTTTTGAGGGACTAAGCTAAGCTGTTTTCTTTTAAAATTCCAGATCTCAAGACACATAAAGCAGACACTTTTCAGAAGGGTAATACTTCATCTGTAAAATTTTACCTTAGCTGAAATCACAGGGATGTGGTTCAGAGAGAAGACAGTATTTTGTAAACCATATAATCTCCTCTCATCTCTCACATGTGTTTTTCAAAGAAAATGATTGATTTTTGCCTTAAGAGTCACAGTGCAGCCACAGAAAATAGTTATAAATTAATAGTTTGAATGCCCGACAATTTGTGCAGCAGAGGAATTCTGCAGATCTAACCTCACTTTCACAAGTGCCTCGTATGTGCAATGGCAGCTCTTTGGAAGAAGAGCTACGTTTTCTGTGCACGTAGACATCTCTTTGGCTGGCATCTGATCTCAGCTGAACAAGCCTGAATCTGAAGTAATGTCACTGACTGTGCAGCTGTTACTCTAGGTTTACACACTTGTAACTCAGCCCGCCCTGAAATCTCAGTCGGTCTGCATCTTCATGAACTCAGTGTATTGTTTACTGGAAGTTCATCTGCAAGAGAGAAAGTAATATAAAGGGAACATGGAAAAGTTTCTCCATTTCAAGGATGTCCTCAGAATCTTCAAAAAATGTGAAGTGAATTTGAAGGATACAGAGATTAATCTGGCATGCTTTAGCCCAGATTGTCTTACTAAAGGTGCATGGGTATTGCTGGGGAATGCCTATGTACCTGGTGGTGGACTGAAGGAGACTTGCTGCTCTTCAGCTCCAGGCCAGAAGCTAATTGTCCATTACTGTTGCTTGTGCTCGAAATACCAGGTCTTGCCAAGTATTTTTATCATCTGGAACGGAGTATAAGAATAAGCAGCCCATGGTGAGAGGAAGAGATTTCAATGTTTTAAAACCATAATTTTTTTTAAGGAAGCCTCAAATACTCAAACGTCACAGGTACAAGCATTCATATGGAAATATATAGCTAACATCAGTCCTTAAAACTAAACCATGTTACACATGAAATTGTGTATACAAACTCTGCACCTGCTCCCACTTCTGTTCCGCACTAGTGCTCCTGGAGGTCTTTTCTTTTTATGTCCTGTTTCTACTGGATTCACTAAAGCCTTCTGACTATAAACAAGAAAAATGTTCATGTAATTCAATATGGTAACTCAAATACCTGCTTTATACAAAATAACTGTCCTAAAATTTTTCTTCTGGTTTATTTGTTCACTTTCCCTCCTCTTCTTCCCATACACGAGTCTTTTATTCAGCTCTTCCTCTCATCGTGGAGACAGGTCAGTTAGAGATGAAATCATTAAGCATGTAATTTCTAATCTATATCCCTCACAGCTTCAGGCTTACTCCTTTGAGAATGTGTTTTATTTTAGCTGTTAAGTTTTGACTGTAGTTACAGGAGGCTAACTTTAATAAAGGAGGCTGAAGAATTTGCTAGAGAATAATTTTCTTTTGGAAATGCTCTAAAGAACAGGTCTTTACCAAGAATGTATCAAAAGGTGAATAAATTGTAACAGGAAAAAAACCCAACATTAAAACTGTCATGATAGTATCAAAATGTTTTCTGCTGGCTATACAGAAATACAGATTTTTGGGTCTATTTATTTTCATTTCAATTTGCCGTATTTTCAAAGCTTGTGTATGCCAAAGTAGCATGAAATCCGTATTACATATTTTCAAAAGTATTTTGAAATTATCACAATAAAGTGATCTTAAATCAAAATAAATGATAACTATTTAAATTCAAGCAGAGGGCATCCAGAACACAAAATCAGCTGCTTTCGGACTCTGGTGTGACGAGCGAGCCAGAGCAGCAGCACAACCCCCAAGCTCCAGCAGGCTTTCAGGCATCTCGGACAGCTTCTCTGGAGTTTCCCATGGCCTGGAGACAGCCCAGCTCAGACCTGAGCAATGCCCTCGCTGAGCACCTTTTCTGACCTCTCAGGCTTGTGTTTATACGTTTCCTCTCCTTGCCTCACAGTAGCTTTATTCCTGATTTCTTCGTTTGTTGCTCTCATTCCTTTTCCCATTCCTACCTCTTTCCCCCAACCTGTTTCTCTCACCCTCCTCCCAGTCCTTCCTCTGTGTCAGTCAGCAAGCCTAACTCACAACTGACTTGGGGAAGAACAGCTTATCCACTTGAGACTCTTCGGATATGTAACTAGTAAGAAGTTGTCAGCTTACATTAATTTTTACACATCTTGGCTCTATCAGAGATGTAAAGGCAAAATCCAGTGTTCAGAAAGATGACGTGGAGTTAAGGACTCCACAGGGAACTTAATCAATGTGCACATTACATTGATCGCAAATATCTTTTTCGTTGTGATGAGACTTTTCTCCTTGTGTAACTCTTTCAGAATAATGTGTAGGAAAAAAGATAATAGAATGGAAATTTCATCTGCAAAGTATGAGAGGCAGTTGTAATATTTTGTGAAATGCTGCTCAGTGAACCGAAACATCTCCCACAGGACGAGTTCTCTGCCTGAAAGATGCGTCCAAGGTGCATAAACGTAGGCGACTTTCAGGCACAGGAACATGGATTACTTACGAAAGGCTGGAGTCTGATCTCAGTTACAGCTGCGTGCCCTGAAATGAATTTATTTGGCTTTAGTGACCAAATGGGGTGTGAGTCTGGAATCATATTTAACCTGAGGAAACTGTTGCTCTTTTCTGCAGCAGTGTCATATTCTGAAGAGAAATTGGTAAAACTGAGTACTTTAAAAATAATTTTATTTCTTTACAAAATGTACAGAAAATCCCAAAATTGTCTAGAGCAAAAACTTCAAGCCATCTGCCCGACACCAGGAAGAAGCTGTTCTGGATCTCCGGTTTTGCACCTGGATTAGGAAGACACACAGCAGAGGTACACACTTCCAGGGGCTGGCAGAAAACACGGACTTCTGTACAGCTTTCTGCAAAGGTATCTCAGAGTGTCACAAATGCAAAGTGTCCATAATCTAAAGGACGGAAAACACCATGTTACATAAAAAGACATTCAGCTGAATGCTGATAATTCTGTGTCTTTTTTTTTTTTTTATTCCATCAAGTATGTAAGATAAATTATTTAGGAGCCCAGTCTGATGTTTCTGATGACTGAATGTGTCCTGAATACTTTGGTATAATAGAATACAAATAATGTGGGAAATCCAAAATTTCTTAGTCAGAGTTCATACTTGGGGTAAAAATTTAGAAGTATGTTACTAGTTTTGCAAAGCTCCATCTCACTGTTGCTTTGCTGTCAGGATCTCAAAAGGTTACTGATTGCACTGTGGGCCCTAATTCTGCTCTCAATCTAGTTTTCTGTCATTTTATTGTGTTTAATAGTTTCTTATGATGCAACCATCTGAAAGAGAACAATCAAGCCCTAAATCTGTACAAGGTTAATATAAATCTTGTATTCTTTAAGAGCTCCCACTTTAAAATGAAATGTGGCAATTAGCTTTTTATATGGTCTCATTATTTTAATAAAAAAACTACAGACAGATTGAGTTCTAAGATGTGTTTAACATCACAAGCTTGTCCAGGCTCTAATTCTGTTTTTCTTAAGTGATAACTAGCAAAACATACTTTCAAGAGGTCTGAATGCTTACATATGCCACTTATTAAGGATGTTTTAGTATCTTTCATTTTTCCTAAAGAGGTTGAATCCCCAAAAAGGCCAGGCAGAAAAAGTAGTAAGGAGATAACTGCAGTGAGGTGGCTCTGCCTTGCTCACTCGACAGATTAAGGTTCCCTTTTAGTGGAAGTGCTGTTGGAAATGTGAAAGGTTTGCCTACCATTTGAGGATGAAGTATTTTAGTACCTGAAAAAATACCTAGCAGTTGCACCACTAAAGAGTAGACAGTCAAATGAGATGTATTACACGCAGTGAAGGCAACCCTGCCTTTCAAAGGCAACATTGGCTTTGAAAACTTGTTACAACCACATAGATTTAGGGGCGGTGGGGAGGAATAATTCAGTTCCATTTTGGGGCACTGTGGTGACCGGCCCACGTTTTGAGTGGGGAAATGGACCTCTCTCATTTTCAGAAGTCCAGCCCAGACTGTACAATTTGCTCCTGTTGAGTAATAGTAAATCACGCCAACAATCACACTGACAGTGCCTCGCACTCTTTCAGGCTGGCTGCATTCACTGCAAAGCAAACTTCAGCTTTACTAGAGGTCCCAAGAGGGTCTGAGAAGTTTTCCCATCTCTGTACCCCAAGGCCAAGTTAAATCTGCCTGCAGTGACAGAAGCTATGGAACAGAGGAAGATTAATCTCGAATGTTCAGCATTCACAGCTAAGGCAGTATCTTGGTCCAGTGTAGTGGTTTTGGTTCTAGGTCTTCCTTGGCAACTAAGGTACAACCAAGGAAGTGGTCATGTTCCCAGTATTCCATACGATTTTTTACGTATCCCAGAGTATAAATAAGAAGGG
>JANXJC010000005.1:34578724-34600212 GCA_027564655.1 Leptodon cayanensis
GAGGGGGTGGGGGGAACAGAAGCTGCAAACTGTAAGGTTTGAGCATTCGGTGGGAAAGCCGGATCCAAACCATTACAGATTGTGACTTGGAAATATTTGAAAAGTGAACCCAAATTACATTGTTTGTGGAGCTGCTTCACAAGTAATAGCATGGCCCAAGGTTTTGTCAACAGGTTAGTGTGAGACCATTTCAGGAGAAAATTGCATTCCCTTCTACACAGTTTGTGTAGAGTGTAGAGTGACCACAGTTTGTCCCCCAACTAATTCATTCATCATCCTGTATGTATGATATCCTAGATGTATGATATCTATTTCAGAGTTACTGTTGGGGTAGGCCAGATTTCAGAAGTACCATTTATATGAACCTAAGGGGCAAAAACCAAACCAAACTGCTGGGAAAAAAGGCTGCTTGCTTTCTGCTAAAATTACCAAAGGAAAATGAAGCACACACGGACCATTTCGGTTTCAAGTCACTTTTGAATAAAAGAGTTTGTATGTAATCCCGGACAGTCTTCAGAAACCTGCATCCAGGGCAGGAAACATGCAATGTAAGTCATGGGACAAGGCTAGGAGGACCTAAACAAACATTGCCTACATGAAACAGTAGGGCTGGAAAAGATCTTGCAGCTCCTCTAGTCCAGTATCCTACACTGAAGAAAGATCAAAGATGCACACACCATTCCCAGAAGGTGTGTGCCTAACTTATTTTTAAAAATCCTCTAGCAAAAAAAAAGATGCAACAGCCCCAGTCAATAGTGTCCCCCATTGTTTTACTGTCCAGGTGGCCAAAAAGCTGTTCCTATTATCCAGCCAAGGCCAGTTGACTTGTCAGCAGTGAACAAGGTCAATACAATTTGTTCTTGTCAAATCCATCAGCTGTTTTTACCACCTTAGTATGCTCCAGGCACTTATAAATTGGTTATCTAACCCCTTGTTCCAGAATCATTCCAGGAATTGGTGTTGCACTGAATAATCTATGGTTCCCTGTTTGTTTTTTAAAAGATAGATGCTGTGTTTGCTTTTCTTGCATTATGTGGGACCTGTTCATGTTCTGTGAGTTTTCAAAGATAGCAGTGAATATTTCAGAGATTTCTTCCTATTCCTTTAAACAAGTGAAGGTGAATATCATCAGGCCCTGATGGCTTCAATTACACTTAGCTTATCCAGACATTTTTAAACTTAATTTCTCCCTATTCTGGCTATGCTCCTATTTTCACATTAAATTTAATGTGGTTAAGTATCTGATCAGAAATTAATCTTTTTGTGTGAAGACAGTGAACACTTCAGTACTGTGTGCATTGCCTGTTAAGCAATGAACCTTTACTTTACCCTTCTTTTGCTTCCTTATTGTACCTTGCATATTTTTGCTGCCTTTATGTTCCAATATAATGTTAACACCTTAACCACCTGAACTGTCTCAATTCCTTTTAAACTCATATCTAATTACGTTTCTTATTTCTACTTTTTGTATGACTCCTTTTGATTTTAGGTTCTTAGGAATGTCTTGGTGCACTTGTAATGCACTTTGCTCCCAATTTTGAGAGTTATCTCCTGTAAGCTTATCATTGTGCATTTGATGTAGCTCCTGTCACCAATTCCTACCTTTCCTGATGTGTTCTGTCCCTTATATGACCTGCTTCAGACACTCAAGTCACACTTCTTTTTACTGATCTCTAGGTTTCTGTCATTGTCCCTCCTAAAATTTAGCTCAGTTCTCTTCTAGCTTTAACAGCCTCACTGATGGTGTGATTGCTGGTTTGTGGGTGACTAAATTGGAGGGTTTTGTTACAGATATTCTTAAATTGGAAACAATGATAGAAAACTGCAGTGGCTTTGTGCTTCATCTGCCAAAATTAAAATTGCTCACAGACACAGTAGATTTATATATATATTGTTCATGTAAAGATTACTGACAGTATCAGAGGATTTTTGAAACATTCGAGAAACCCTGCTTTGAATATCAAAAGACAAGTTTACAATTTGTCATAGATCGAGAGTGATGTGTCCTATGCTGTCAGACCTTACCTGCTTATTTCCAAACTAGTCACCTTTGCAGGGACTCCTCAGGGGCAAAAAGATCTCCTTGGACCTCTTGGATCCTCCCTGGAGCTCTTGCCGGGTGCACATCACAACCTCAGCCTGTCCATGAGCAATGCTCATGAGATACAGATGAGAGGAGATGAAGAGGTTGAACAGGCGCAGTGCAGTTAAGTCTGGCTTACATTCATGAATTCATGTAGAAACTAAATAAAAACAAGAGGTAAAAAACCCAAACAAACCCACAAAACTTCCAGCTTCTGCTATTATTTATAGAAGGAAGTAGAGTTGGCAGAAAGCAAAGCCTGAACTCGAGTTGTGTCAGCAGAGTAATGTCACTAATATGCCAGTGCTACTCCATGGAGCAGTCACTGATGACAACTCTTTCTCAATGACGAGAGGCTTTGAAGCCTTACATCTACAATCAGCATTTCTGGCAGCCTGGAAAGGTCAGCTGGCATCCAATCTTCACTGATCAGCAAGGCTCCTTTCTGGCTACTCCATCATGCAGCAAGATTTCAAGGGTTGGCTTCGTATGTTGGTTTTTGGAGAGTCTTTCAGCATGGATGTTACAGAAAAGCACTTGCCACTGCCGAGAGCGTGGCCTTTTGAAAGGATTCAGAGAGTTAGACTCAAATGCTCCATTATGGCTGCATTCCCACAGGCTAATGTACGTTCAATGACATTAGTCTTCCTTGTTTTCCTAGTGTGGTCAGTGCAGAGAGAAAGCCTTTCTGAAGCTCTAAAACATCCTCTGAAGGAAAACATTTCTCTTCAACCTACGCAGATGGCAGCAGGCTACAGTCTGGGAGTACTTGTGTGAAAATGTTATGGTCATAGCAAGTAATGTCATCATATATTTGAAAACACAGACATTGTATATTGATAAGTACTTACCTATGAAAGTATTTTCTCCTTGAAGTACGATGCACGCTAACTGTGCTGCAGACAGCCATTCAAAAAGCATTCAAGGTGTGGAAAGATCCTAATATAATACAGGCTACTATAATGCTTCCTGTCACAGCAAATCACAATGTTTTGCAGCTATCGATGAATCAAGCTCCACAAAGATGCTCAGAGTCAGATTTTAAAGTAGGCATTACCAAAATACCATTACGCAGTGCTTCTGCAGTGGTTATCAATAGTCATAAATTGTAGCTTACAGCTTCTACACATATATTAAGCTCCTTTTTCAAGTCCTGTAAGTCTGGTCAAACTCCTCTCACAAGCTTTGGGAAAGAAAAACATTCCTTATCAGAAAGATAAGGCTAATCTTACTTTGCTTTATAGCAGTGTGTTGGAATACCTGAAATCTGTGGCATCCATCTATTCTGGTGACTGCTGCAGTTGGTCTTTCTGGGTGCAGTTAGCAACCAGAAGAGCTGTGTTTCTTCTGGCCTCCATGAGAACATGAGTTCCCACACTGGCTGTTTAGGGAACCATACAGAGCAATTCTCATCTTTTATATTTAGTCTCCAGAGATGTGTGCGTTTCCCCCTGTTCCTGTGTCAGTTCTTCTCCTCCCACTACAAGGGTGCGATATTAATTGGCAAAGATGACAGCAGCACACATACCCTGTTGCAATGTCACGCCCTTTAGTGAATACATCTTTGAAGAAGAAAATGTTACATTCTGTCTTTAGGGCACAATTAAGTTAATTACTTGATTTTCTGTAGAGGAAAAATAAAAATCCTAAATACTCCTACTTCAATGGCAAGGTTTCAGCATCTCTCCTGAAAGTTATTTATTTTTACAAGTGATGGCTTAGAGATAGTAAGACATCTACTCAAAACCACAAAAACTTAAAAAATACCCAGGTCACTAGTCCTGTGCCACCCTTACAAATCAGTCCAATTATCCACTGCCTCTTAGGGAGATCATGGATTAATATTACCGTCATTTACCTCCTGTGAGCAAAGTGGCCTGAACTCATGACATTATGAGAATTAAAGACAACCAGAAAGTACTTCTTTTCTGTCTCTGGTAAGGTCTTCTCATTTCTGGGGTGAACGATCTGGATCTGCATTACTGAGACAACAGTTCTTTACACAGGAGGAAATCATTAAGACAGTATGAAGATTTAGTACCTTTTCAAAAGCCTGAGCCCCTACCAAGGTTCAGGTACTGCTTTCATTTTTCAGTTTTGACATTTGACTCCTGTATGTTATTTTCTCACCTTTAACTCAAAGGGTATTCTCTTTCTCCCAGCAAAAATTTCCCCCTGCAACGTTTCTATTTTTAACAAAGTGCAGCCTGTGCTCTCCACAAGATAAGCTCATTGCTTCTGGGTGGCAAGAAAACAGCCCCACTTCTGAGGCCCAGACCTCACTCTGCCTTTTGAACACTGTTTTGATAAGAAAAAGGGCCCCCCCTCACACGTCATCACTATGAAATGCACCCTGCATAATACAGCGGGGGACATATCCGCATCGATAATGAAAACGAGCGTAGTCCACGATTCTTAGCAGTAGATGAAAATAAATTCTGCAAGTTATGTCTTACTGAGCAAGACCTGTAGGAGAGCTACAGGAAATATACCCATAACTCTGAGTTATTCCCAGAGAGCATGGTATTTTGTACAGGCCTAATCTGATACTATTATATATACTGGGAGAGATTTACTTATACTTTTGAAGAATATGAAAATGGCACAGTAATGACAGGGTAGCCTTATAACCTTTTTAAGCATTGTGATGATAATTTTAAAACTTCCTTCTATCGCATTTCTTTGTTATGAAGCAATCATAAATCACTATGAACGTGCCAAGGACACAGCATGTTGATTCTTCTGGCATGCTTTCCAACAATTTCTCCCTGCTGAGAATAAAAGGAGCAGGGTCTGGCTGTGCTGGAGAGCTGGCCATGTGCATTCTTATCACTCTCAGGCACTTCCACAAGACGACAGGTACATGATTGAGTTGGGAATTCATCACAAGCAGTCTGAATACAGCAAACAGCACTTTGCAACAGCAGTTTTGCAGATGGAGCACCAATGAGAATTCCTTTTCTTTAATAAAAAGTGATAATGCAAACAGCCACATTGCTAACCCTATAATAAAATTCTTGGGGAATAAATGACAAGAATGTAGCTTCTACATATCTGTAACATTTCTTAAACCAGACACAGACTCCGCCTAGGATCAAATTTTGTGACAGACTTTGTGGATGTGGGGTAAAGTATTGTTGTTCATAAAAAAAGTGTTTTCCTTGCTAGGTGAAGGGAAGAAGCCTGTTTTCACAACTGATATGAAGAAGGTGCTGTTGAAAGCCAGACTGACTCTCCATTAGGTGTGAATTAATAGGTGGGACTGCTAAAAGACAAAAATATTACAGTGCTAAAGGACAAAAATTACTGTTTTCTGTAAATGCAGTAATTTCTGATATTTTACTGTATTTTTTTTCCTGTAATGGGAAGGAAATTTTAAGAAAATTATATACCACAAATGAGGCAACAATAATAGCAGCATGTCTAAATATATTTTTAAAATGTGAAACGATATACAGGACAGCATACTCAACAAATCGGCTTATCTCTACAGAACATATGGATCATAGAGACCGTTGACTGCGACATGATCATTTTGCTTAAATTGTATGCAGTGATTATCCATGCTTGAAAATAAACAGGGGATGGGAGACACATGCGTTGAAAAATAGATCAACTATATTTTAATATACGGACAAAAAGGGAAGGAGAGGAGAAAAAATCAATGAAAGTTCTCCCATCCCCAAATATCAAAGTTACTCATTGTATTGCAATTACAAATGCCATTCACTTGCCCTCATGAATGTTAGTTTAAAAAATAGAGTTTGAAATTATTTCAGGCAATAGCTCAAGTATATTAATCTCCGCTTTAAAAAACAAGGTCAGAGAAGCAAGTATACCCTCTGCTCTTTTGCAAAACATCTCTTTCAGCAGGATCCAGCCTTGACTGACATATCTGAGCATGCTACTAACAGTAGTAACACCATACCAACACTGTTCCCTCCATGGCTTAAATCAGAAAGAATCTCGGTTCTGGCACTAAAACCAAGGAGAAAAGCTTTGTTTCCCTCCCACCAATGTTTAGGCAACAGCAGACTGTCTGGGGAAAGGCTCAAGATTTTGTTTGTTCAAAATACTCAGGTAAAAAATATAACACACACAATGGTATTCAGTGATTCTGGTGCCAAATAAAAAGAGCAAAGAGGACAAAAGTCAGATGTAGCCTGGTCCGAGGCTCTATCTAGTGCTATAAAATCCCCTGCTCCAAGTGCAGAAGGCTAATTGAGCTGCTCCAGGCAACAGCAGTGCTTATCAGAGCTAATTTATTTTGTGGTATATTACTGCTGACGGCACCTCAGCTACCAGGGAAAGTGCTAGAAATCTTTTCGTTTCTGTGAGAGGACATTTTGTCTTATGCAAAGGGCAGCATTTGCACTTGCTGAAGCTCTGTGCTCTGTGGAAGGAGCCCATATCAGAGCCACCACCCCCTCTGGAGAGGGTGTCTAAGGTTGGTTTGGTCCTGGTGAGCATTTTGGTTTTAGGGCTGCGTCCTGGGTTCAGCTGGGATAGAGTTAATTTTCACAAGAAGCTGCGAGGGGGCACAGCCAGGACAGCTGACCTGAACTAGCCAGGGCCATATTCCATACCATATGACATATAAACTGGGGGAGCTGGCTGGCGGGGGAGGAGGGATCCCAGCTCAGGAACTGGCTGAGCAGCATGTTCCAGGTGGCGAGCAACTGCATCGTGCATCACTCGCTTCGTATATTCTTTTATTAGTATTAGTGTTATTATTATTTCTTCTCTCCTCGTGTTGTCCTATTACACTGTCCTTATGTCAACCCATGAGTTTCTTACCTTTTTCTTCTGATTCTCCTCCCCGTCCCACCAGGGCAGGAGGAGCAAACGAGCGGCTGTGTGGGGCTTAGTTGCTGGGTGGGATTAAATCAGGACAGGCCATTAACCCGTGAGGAGAGAAATTGGGAATGTACGTATTAGGCAGCTCTCGAGCAAACATGGCCTTTCCCTCCCCACTGTTCTTCCCCTCTCCTGACGTCCCTATCAGGGATATATGCTGTAGCAGCCTATGATGCTCCATGCATTGTTCGGAAGTGCAAATAAAGGCACTGAATTCAAGAGGTGATCTCTGATATGGACTAAATGAGGGCTCCAATTGAGTTTGTTGATTGAGCTAATCCGATTGAAGAAAACATCTTCCCACTTGTCTAGGAACGGTCTGCATGATACACTTTGACTCTAGCTTGCCAAGGAAATACTTACAGTTGATCCTGGACTGTCATTAGAAATATTCGTATAGACTGAACAGCCTCTCTCTACACTAGAGTTGCTTTATGCTAACAGAGTTGTTTCACATTAGTGATGGTTTCTAAATCAATTTAGTTAAGTTCATGCAAGAAGTTGCATGAATAGTCTTTCTCCTTTAAAAAAATAAAAAGCTTAAAATATGCCATCTTGAATTATTCAAACGAGATTAAAATCAGAAAATTTCAGTTAAATTAAAACAACCTACAGATGTACACCTGGATAATCTCATGTTTGATCAAGGAAAACACTTGAATCCACAACTAACTTTTCCTGATATCTAGGTGTCATCAAACTCATTGTGTCATTCTTGACCCTCCTCTCCTCCCCTACCAAATGTAGACTTCATTACGGGAACTAAATGAGACGATATTATTCCAGTTAATTAAGTTATTCTGAAAAAGAAATGAAAATAGATTTATATAAGGAAAACAATCCACCTAACATAATCAGAGCATAAACCAGTAATCCACAAGAAAAATATTTTCTCACTGCATCTGTTCAGTTCTTTAATATTAAAATTAGAGCTTTCTATTAAGTAAGGAAAAGAGGTACAGTCCTTTTACCTATGACATGACCTCTTCAGCAAGTTTGGGATATCTCTTCAGAAACAAGTACTCTCTTATGCTTTGATTTTTTACGGATCACTTTCATACCTGTATTACTGTAAAAACTCTGTTAACACCCAGACTCTCCAAAATACCCATGAAATCTGTACTTAGGTAATAAGTGTCTAATTTTTTTATTTTTATCGTGTACCCATTGAAGGCAAGAGCTCAGATATTAACCTTCTTTTAAAATATCAAGTAAACTTGGGCCAAAATTATTTCTTGCCCTTATCCCCTTAACCTCACATTTCTACTGTTATCCGCATCTGAGCCCCACTGGACAAAGGGAAAGACATAAAAGAAACACAGGAAAAAATTCTTAAATATACACTCTCTTTCTCTCTATATAAAATGATATATAGAAAGAATATATATATATTAGTGTGTGTGTATATATATATATATAGTTTACCAGAAAGAGCAAAAAGAAAGTCAGTAAAATCTAAATTGCTCAATCTGTAGATGAAACTTGTATCCTGTCTTCTCAAAAAGCTACTACTTACCAATGCCAGTTCTCGTCATTTAGAAGCCATTTGGAAGTTACTGGTTTAATTAATCAATTAAAATGATCCCATCCCACCACTTTGCAGTACATCCAAAAACTGTCTTCAGGAAGCCAGTCTTGAGACAGAGAACTACAAAGGAAGAGGCTGGAAATGATCCCTCCACCTGCCACAGCCCAGTGATGACGGCTCAGCCTCAACGAAGAGCGCAGAATTGTGTGCCGGGCAGGATGGCCAGTGGCTGTAGTCTGCAGAGGACTGTCTCTTCTGCATTACTTTAGAGATGACCGCAATAGCATGCTTTGGCCCATAAAGGCTGGTTTATTCCCACCCAGTTCAGAGACATGAGATGTTATTAGGAATATGCTGCAGTCAAGGTATAAAAGCACTCTGAAGGAGGTTGAGTTGCTCTAGTAGGAAGAAATAATCTCGTGTTATCCGAAAAGAAAGTTTATGGCTTAATTACAACTTGACCCTAGGGTTTTGCTTGAATGAGCTTGCTAGAAGAATGAGCTATAGAATCCATTAGTCCTTTGACACTGTCATCAGCAGCCTTCAGAAATCTGACTTTTCAAAGAAGCAGTGCTAAGGAGATAGATACATTACTAACCGGGAGCACTATTTGCCTAACAAGTGGGGAGTGAACATCTAGGCTAAAAGGACGTGGTGCTGGCTGTCATAACTAACGGCAGATTAAGGGCTGATGTCAGGAAAGCACTTCAGTTCACCCTCAGCTTCAACCTTGGCTAGCAGCTGCTCAGCGTATTTGAGGGGCAGTCAGCCCTTGTATATGTTCATTGGTAGTGGGGTGGCCGCAGTCAGACACTTAACCTTATTGAGGTCAGGAGAGATGACTAGCAGCCTTTCCTCTCACCTGCACTACAGGTGGGTAATATGGGGACAACGTGGTTGTGCAGTTGCCGTTGCTACACTCGGGACTGGCCTGAGAGGTTTCGTGCTGGCTTCACACCACCGGTTTCCAACGCACTCCAGAAAAACTTGTGCCTTGCAGGCATGTGCAGTGCTGGAAACTCACAGAGGCAAGGACGGGCCCCCCAGAGCTGTCTGTGGCCATTACCCTTATTTTTGATCTGTGAGGCAGCTGGAACTGATGCAATAGGCCCTTGAGTAAGAGAAAAGCTGCTCACCACCGTTAAAGCAGTGGAGGACGTAGGTTCAAAGGAGCCCCACAAAAAGACACAGTATTCAGCTATAGCTTAGAGCCCTGCCTACGACCTTGTGTGGCACGGTCTCGGGTCCTGGAAAGAAAACAAGGGAGAGCAAAACTTGTACAGGCTTATCTGAGCTGCATAAGGAATATCTCATTCCGGGCATCTTGCAGAGTCAGTGGGCGACCCCATGACCAACCAGGGACTTCTTGCCAGTGGGTCAGTACCTCTGCCTTACTGCAAACCCATTGTAAGAGTGCGGCTGGACTAGTGCCAGAGCACTCAACATGTTGCAGAACTGAGCTCGCTCCGTATTAAAAACATCACTCAGCTCTTTGGGAAGTCCAGGACGTTGGCTAACAGGGATGACACGGCGGTAGGACAGGCCTGCCAACGAAGGCTAGCTAGGAGTGCGGACCGCACCGGAGCTGCTGGTGCGGCATCGGGGCAGCCCCTCCTGCTCATGTCACCAGCCAGGGTGCTGCGTGGCTGTGGAGCGGGACGGCAGCCCCGGCTCCCTGCTCACAGCCCTCGGGGGGGGCTTGCTTTGTGGTGGGAAGGGAGGAACAGCTGAGCTGCACTGGCTTTCCACAGCCTTCCAAGGAGAGGGCTAGGATTGTGGATTTACGGCGTTGGTGCTATATGACAAGTATTCAGTAAAGACTTTAAAAATCTTCGTTAAAGCTGCACTTGCTGAACTCATGAGGCTATGGTAATGTAAAGCAGCAGCAAGCAAGCCAACAGATCTTTCAAAAGCTTTGGTTTTACCACCTTGTTCATAATCACAGTTACAACTCTGAGCGCTTTGAAGCAGTCAGTAAAGTACAGCCGGTTAATAGTCACAGTAAATATCTGCTCTTTAGATCAACGCTCAGCTTCTCTAGTCATCTGGCAAGATTACTCTGATCCCACAAATCCCCACGCTCTTGCTGCAGGACAGCAGCCCTGCGGAAAGAAGGCTGCAGGATCTCTACCTTTTTTATTTAGGACTACCGTGCAGACTTAAAATGCACAGTGAGTTCAATACGCAGCGTCACTGTCCTGCACTGTGAACAGGAGCTGCTAAGGAGATGTGTACATCTGCCACCCAGCCACACCGACAACAGCCTGTTTTCTTTTTCAGCCTGGTTTGAAAGTGACCATCAGCACTCTTGTGTAAACACCAAAATCTGGGTCAATTAACCTCGTGTATGACAACAGAGCATATTATCTGCTCAGAGCTGTAAGCGATCTGTACAACTTTCTGCGGGAATATTTGCCTCTCTGTTTCCCACTCTGCCTCACCACAGTTTCAGCCCTTGGCTCCGGGTCATTGATCATCTCCTTGCACAACACAGAGGACACCCACCCAACACGCGCGTGGCACAGCAGCAGATTATGCGGCTTAGTTGAATCTTTTCAAATAAAAAAAAGCATTGCAAAGGAAACAGTGTCAAGCCTTTGACCCATTGACAGATGACCCAACTATATCACTGGTTTTAGCAAAGGCAATCACTGTTTTTCCATCATACCCTATATGTAAACCTATGGATTTTGGTTTAATCCACATATACAGCCAAAAGAGGGAAAGAGCTTTATGAAAGGACACTAACTGGCTTAATAGCAGAAGCCATTTTTAAATTTACGCAGAAAAACATACAAATAAAAGACCCAAACCCCTGGTCATCTTTCTCTCCTAAATATTTGTTATCCTCTGCCTAGAAAAAGAATTTCCATCTTCCGTTTCCCTGAATATCTGAATTCAAATCTCAGCAGTTTTCTAATTCCACATACTTTGTGCACATCACAGCAACACTGTTTCCGGATCTAATCTGTTTTCCAGATAGCTTGCTTTCAAACAATTAGCTACATCAGGACTTCTCCATAGTAAATCAATTGTTGATAGCTTTGGCTCAGCCAGATATAAGCTTTTGCGTGATGACATGCCTCTCAAAAGAAATCACAAAAAATGACAAATGGCTTTTACAGTAAGCCTCTCAAAAATAAATTACTGTTGCCATACCATGTAGCCCTTTGATTCTGATCTTGTTTGTCCTTTACCCTTTCAGTATATTCACCAAAGACAGAACAAGACAGACATGCTCCAGTTAGTTACTCTTCTTTGGTAAGCTGCAATTCCTTGCAAAACTCCTTTGAAGTTGGTACTAATTAATGTGAGAAAGACTGGCAAAGTCCAGCCCAGTCCAAATGCAAGTAAGCTCAAAAAAAAAAGAGCAAATATAACAGGAAAAGAAATAGAAAATAGAGCAGTATGCTCATTACAATAACACAACACTTCATGTAACCTATGTTGCATGATCAGTCCAAGCCAGTCTTACCAGGTTCACAAACTTTGACAATGATACATTTGGGCGAGGAAGGAAACAGTACATACAAGACAAGGACCAAGTCTAGAGAAGAGCTGTGCTTTCTGAATTCACAATGAGTAAAGTCTTCTATATTTTTCATGAGTTTGTCCAAATACTGTATTTCCTCTTTTAAGAAAAATCTTTAGGAAGCAAATTTTATAAGGCTGCTGGAATCACGTGCCACTGAAAGGATTAATTGAAGTAGTTCCCCTATTTTGTGAAGTTACCTCTGAAGAGAAGCCACCCACCCCTAAGATGAAGCAGGAGCCCTGGGGACGGTAGCAGGCTTGTTCACCACCTGTGGTGCCAAGCATACAGCGAGAAGTGGAGGTTAAGACAACTGATTACAATCAATCCTGTTACCGCAGCTTAATGAGTTACTGCTGATTAAGTTGAGTCTTCACAACTGACAACTTTTATTCCACGACTAAGGCAATTGTAAAGGTAAGGTGTTAACTTTTACCTGTTTTCATTATGTGTCAATGTTTATAAACAAATACAACCCCTTTACTTCTCATGAGTAATCCCATGACTAAGTTTTGACTAAAATGAGTACAATGCCCCCCATTTAAAGTTTTCAAGCAATTATTGGCAGACACATTATCAGTTGAAGGCCATAAGCATTTATCCAGTACCGCTAGGCATCCTGGTGGCAAATCTAATCTTTTTGTTCTGATCAGTCCCAGAGAACTCATGACTTTTTTCCCCTAGTGATTTTACTGTAAAGATTTTATGAGCCTGTGAAAAGAATTGCAGGCAGCCTGGACATTTTTCTCAGTAGCCATCTGAGTTGGCTTCTGTGCTTACTGCAGAGGAGCTGAGTTATCAGTGTGACTGAGAGTGTTTTATAGTGGACAGCCTCTGCCTCTGAAAATTCAGTTATATGCACTGCAAGTGCCTCTAAACGTGCATGAGAAATTGCTACGTATGGACCAGGGAGTAAAAACCAATGCTAAGCTTGCATTGAAGACATTCATATTAATGTCACGCTGTTTGCTTTTCCCAAACGAGATATCACTGTCGCATGGCCCTGCGCTCACAGAGAGAGGAGACGCAGCTCAAGGACTGACAATGGATGCTTTTTTTAAAACATTTTCTCTCTTTTTATTTGTTTTTCCTGATGGTTGCTACAAGCAAAGGAGGTATTCAGAAATGTAACTGCACGATACAAACACAGGCAGCAAACTAAGTTGATGGCATGAAAGGCGTATCTGAGAACACAGAGTTGACAGAATCGGAGTCGGATTTTGTTCGAGTCGTTTTCAAGATACTCTCAGCAATGATATTGTCATTAGGGAACAGTTTTACTTTCCCATTCTGACTGTGTTTTGGTTCGTGCACGGGTTCCAGGAAAACCACCCGTTTCCCAGTGCTAGCCTTCTTCTCGTCGGCTGGCAGCTCTTGAGGCGGTGTGGAATTCAGTATGGATGAGTGGGCACTGCTTTGGTTCAGCTTCCTCTTCCTCCTTTTCGCCTTACATTGGCACGGACAGGGGGTCAGGTAGAGATACAGCAGTACTAAAACAATACTGGCTACACAGGCAGCAAGGGTGGTAAAAGCTGTATTAAATGCTTCATGAGCGTGGGACCTGTTGACTGTGAAATTGCTAACATTTATTCTAACCTCTATGGTTTCATTTAATAGTCTTTTCTTATTTATTGCGATGCAGGAATACAGCCCTGAGTCCTCTAGCTGGGCATCTGTTATCTCCAGGCTGCCGTTATGAAACACTTTAAAGTTGTCGGTCGCCCTGTCTGGCTCCAGCAATCTGTTGTCCGGACTAACCCAAACAAAGTGCGTGCCCGCGTCGCTGATTCTGCTGTCACAGTGTACAATCAGCCTGTCACCAACCTGGGCGTCGTGAATAAAGCCAAAGGCTTGGAAAGAGCTGTTGACGGTGCTTTCAGAGCAATTCAGAAAGTTGTCATGCAGTAAAGGCAGTTTATTGTAACCTCTCGGGTCCGATCGCAACAAACAGGTGTACTCGTCTTTGAAGTCCACCACCGAGCTGAAGTGCCTTTGATACCAGAAGATTAGCATGGCATACAGCATACAGTCGCAATGAAACGGGTTGCCATGAAGATAAATTCCACTAAGGTATTTGGCCGGCACTGAACTCAGGCGCTGAATAGGCATCGACTGGATGTGATTAAAGGAAATGTCCAGCAGCACAAGGTCTGTCAGTTTATATTTGCCACTGTACAAGTCCAGCGGGAAATGCGAGAGCAAGTTATAGCTTAAGTACAGTTTCTGTAATTTGTACAGTCCTCCGAAGGCTGAAGACTCTATCTGTGTTATCTGGTTGTTGTACAGCAGAAGAACCTCCAGTGCCTTTAGCTCCTGAAACACAGGGCTGCCCAGCGTCTTCAGGCTGTTGGACGACAAGTCCAGGTACTTCAGATTCGGGGTTGTGGAAAAGCTTCCAGTGATAATGCTGTTAATGCTATTATGATTGAGTATTAAAGTGTTCAGTTTCTCAAACAGCACGGGGACCCATTCAGGCTCCAGAAACCCAATTCTGTTATAACTCAGATCCAGCCTTTTCATACATTTATAAAGGTTTCCTGGCACTCGAGAGAGGTTCTTATTGGTGCAGGTTATGATATCACTGGCACAGATGCAGGCTGCTGGACACATCCCCGGGGCACTGCCACAAACGCTCAGGGTGAAGACCAAGAGGCATGCCAGTCCTTTGCAGTTCACTTGAAAAACTCCATGTCGAGTAGGAATTGTCCACCAGTTTAAAGACATTGTCACTGTCTCTTAGCTCTCTCCCAGTGCTCCTTGCCACAGATTACATGTGCAGTTAGCTTTGCACTACGTGCTGTCAAAAGAGGGATACAGAGGTACAGCACATTAACATTTACGATTTATACCCTGCCGGATCTCTTATGCATGCCTTTTGAAAAATACGTGGAATCAATCCTTAATGTTTCATACGATTAATTATAAAATCTAGTTGTTCTTAGGTGATGTAGGCTTAACATTGGTTTCATGTAAACATGAAATTCTGCACTCATGGATAAATATTCACACTACAGATGTGATATTTTTTCTCTTCAAAAACAATGTGATTGTTCTTCAGTCTTGGACCAAGTAATGCAATTTCTGACAGTTCATAAAAAAAACCAAAAAAACAAAAAAAACCCCAAAACCCAGAAATGTTCCTCTGTGGAACATGACTGGGCAATGGCATCTCCTACCTGTTTCCAAACCAACCCAGATAGAAAACGCCTGGTACAGGAAAGAAAAAGCCTCATCCAAAAATGCTCTATTTCTTTCTGGGAGCAGTTACAATATGTGTTTCTTCTCAATCAGAAAATGTCACACATTTTCAAGAAAAGAATTTTCTCAGACTACTTAGCTTTAAATGTTGTATGAATGTCTTTCTTTTTTTTTTTTCCCTCCTTTTTTTTTTTTTTAAACTCAGTAACTGATAGTTCAGGTAGCGACAGCCTATTTTGAAAGTTATTCAAGATGCCCAATTGGAATATTTTGTATTCTTCTATTTCTACCTTTGCCAAAATAACTATTGAGGAGGTAATCTTCTATTGAGGAGGAAATCTTCTATGCCTGGTGCCTACCTCAGATGCAAGTTTTGGGAACTTTCAGTAAGAATGAGTCAGCCATTTCTCAAAACTCAGTAAAGGAAAAAAATATTTTACTCACACTTAAATAGTAAGAACAAACCCAACCATACGGTCTTCTGAGAATATTTTAGTGTCACTGTGGTTTGAAGCAGGGATATTTGGCAGGGCAGCGATTCTGTGCCAAGGGATATGCTTTTTGCCATCTCCTAAGAAAATGTACACATACTTAGCAGAGTAATGAACATTTCTGTTCACTCTTACTCTCCCTGCATACCTGTTAAGAGGTTGTCAAGTAAATTCCCAGGTGAATCCGCACGCATTGATTATCCCCACCCCTTCACAGCTCAAACGCGGTATTCAGCTCCCACATATTAACTTCATAGTCATTTCTCCAATCTCACCCCCTCCGTTGGTACAGCATCTGAGCAGGACAAGTCCCACAGTGTCTGCTCTGGGCTGCTGATAGTGGCTATGGCTGGGAGCTGGGAACTGCCTGCGGGCAACGGGGAGGAGGAGAAAGCAGCAACCTCGGATGGAGAGAAGCAGAAGATAAGAAGGTGTTTTCTCTGATGAGGCAAGATGGATGAAGAAAGGATGAGTCTTGTGTACAAAAACATTAAAATCAAGACCTAAAAGGTGGAGGACAGCAGGGCAGAGAAGCAGCCAAAAGAGGGGAGAGAGGGAGAATGAGCATAAGAGATGCATAGGGAAGGGAGGGCAAAACCAGAGAGGAGGAGGACGCTAATGGAGCAACATGATCGCTGCTAATGAAGCAACTGAGGAGGAGGTAGCTTGAGGATGCAGAAGTCAATTAAGGCATAGGAGACCGGAAAAGCAGATGGTGAAGGTGTAAAGGGCAAGAAGAGGGTTAGGTAGAAGAGGGGCAAGAGTTCAGGACGTGAACCTTAGCACACACTTCTCTGGAGAATTTGCATCTGCTACTTAGGAATCTAAGACGATCTATGCAGTTAATTAATATATGTGAAATGTACTAATTTCCACTCCCCTTCAGTTCCTTATTCCACTCCTCTCTAACCCTCTGCCAGTCTGGCAGGCTGCTGTCTTCTGCTGACGAGTCTACTCCTAAGTCAAATGGTAGAGGATGTGCTATGAATCTAGAGAGCTGAACCTTCTAATGACCCATTAAAAGAAGAAATATGAAGGCAGCAGGATGGGATAATTCACCTTTCACAATAATTTATATATACATTGGCTTTAAATGTTTGGATTCCCCAAAACTGTATTAAAAGAATGGCAAGACTGCCAAGTCAAGTGCTCAAAAATTAAGTGTCAGAATTGAAGTTTTCTGTGCCATTTTAGATTTTATACACAGTACTTAGTTAGATGATTGCTTAATTTTTTTCCCCAAAACTTGTCCTCACACTGTGCACAGGCTCTGAGGAAGAACGGGGACTAGAAAGGGTGATTACATCAAGAGCTCATGTGCCTATACCTGAGAACTGGAGCATATCCTAGCCTCCGCCACAGAATTCCTGTGAGATCAGGCAAATTATGTGAACTGGTGACTGTTGGAAAATAATGAACATGTTACAGTCACCAGCTTGACACAGAAAATAAGGAACCTCCGCATACCAAGTTTGGGAAGGACTGATCTGAAGAAGTGCTGAGCTGAGAGTCAAAATGCTATGACTCTAGCTGGCACTTCTGAATGTAAGGGCTTCTCCTTTCTTCCCTGTCTATGAAAAGGATATAGCAACATAATCTTAACTATAGAAATATTGTAAAAATAAATGGATTGATTTGAATGAAAGCTTAGTGTCAAGATTCTTAAAGTCTTCTGGGCTTTTAGATCCTACTGAAGTATCAAACTACATGGGGTTTTCAGTGGGAAATTAGGAACCCAGAGGATTTTTTTTTTTTAACCAGACCTAAGCAACTAACTTAGTTGTTTTTGCTAGCTATCTAGTCTATGGCAACAATTAATAGATACAAGTTCTTCTAGAGGGTGAGACCTATGAAACATTATAGAAATGACCATCAGGAAATAATTCAGTACCTCAATGTGGATTTGTATGGCATGCAGTGCATAAGGCACAATGGAAACACACTGAAAAAAGAATGTAATAACTGCTCATTTAGTTAGTACATTGCATGAAGCAAGGTTTCTGAAAAACGCATACCATAAAACCATGTGCATGAAGACTGAATTATAAAGCATCCACAAAATGGGAGACAAACTGCTGTTGCATAGGTTGCCTTTCCCACTAATATTTCAATGCTTGATTCTGCAACCTATGCAGCCCAATTTTTAACGTAACTGCACTTGCAAAAAGATGAATGGCACTTTCAAAAATCAGCTCCTACGCTGAATATAACTGCGATCCTGGAGATACTCCAAATAGGACATACAAGGTCAATGCTCAGTTTTGGAAGGGTTACCAAGTTTAATACACTAAATAACCTTGCATGTTTGTTTCTGTCTATCAGAAACTATCTCACCAGAAACCCTGAGCTAGTCTGCAACCAAATCCCAAGGGCAGATCAGTGGCTGGTGTAAATCAGCATAATACCTTTGAGTTCTAAGGAACAAAAAGAGTTTGCAAGGGGTGAAAACCAGGTTGTTCATTTCCAAAGCTTGTTGAAGTTGCAAATGCAAACTGTTCCAGACAAGTTGCCTTGCCTGGCAAGGCACATCCAAATTGTAGACATCATAAACTTACTACGGGACACACAAGGCTATTTGGAGAGTACCCTGACAAGCAGAAACCTTCCTTGCCATGTCCGACTCACAGTGCAGTGCCTACATTCCCAACAGGTTCTTTGCCCTTTTGGAGAGTAGGATTGTTGACTTGCAACTTGCTCCTTAACCTGTGTTCCCCCAAACTTCTGCATAAATTACACAGGATGGTCTGCAAAGCCAAGCATGTTCAACATAAATATTTATAAGCTATGTGATCATTTGAACTTACTCAAAATGACTACATAAACATTTCTGGATTAGTAATATGTGCGTGTTAAGTGGCAAGGAAGAACAAAGACTACAATCAGCCTTATATTAAAAAGTGGCATTTCGTTTCATCCCAGTAACATTACTTTAGGTCTTAGAAAAGTACTACTTTACAAACTTCAATAGGACACATTTTTTCAAGAGAGATATTGCTATTAAATACTGTCAGCTAACATGTGCCAACAGACTCTGGCTAAGTACTTCACCATTATTTCTGAATGAGCTGCGTAAATAGCTTTTTTGATTTATAGTAAAGAGAAGGGCACGGTTGGCAGTTTTGTACTTGAATTCTTTTCAAAGAAATCATTTCTTTGTGGTGTTAAAGTGTCATATTTTAAGTTCATTGCCAGAAACACAGTACTCCCTGAGAGAGAATCATCTGTACAGTAATGGTGCACATGCTTCTTAACTGTTTGAGAAGAAACACAGGATGTAGCCTCATATCATAGGGAATATCCTCTGTTGTCAGGAACAGCTCAATTGACTACAACAAATCAATTTGTAGAGAAGTTGAGGATTTGGCTCTTGGCTTTGATCTTTTTAATGGTGTGTTTGTTGGGGGGATAGTTTGAGGGTTTTTTGGTTTTGTTTTTTTTTTTTTTTTTGTTTGTTTGTTTGTTTGTGTTTGTTTTTGTTTTTGTTTTTAAATAATGAGCACCTAGAGCTGCTTATGGAAAAGGAGAATGCTGGGCAACCATAAACATCCTCACCACCAGTTATCACTGCAAGATCAACTAATGTCCTAAACACTCATTTCCATTTTCTCTGGGCTCTCTCTCCCCCTAATGCTCCATTAATAATCTCTACACCAGCTTTCTTTTCTTCTGTAAGTACCCTCAGGCTTATTGCTGTTTCTTCCAGGGAAACCTGTACACCAAGCTCCCTCTCCCAGTTCATTTGAGACTTTGCTAAAAAATCCTTATGTGGCACATCTCTTAATTTAAGCAGTGAATTGGACTGGAGATCACAAGTCACCTGAATGATTTTGCAAACGCTACCATTAGTCTTTTCAACATTAAACAAACTGGATTGATAAATGCTTTACTGTAGGAATAACATCTTCCTGTACATTGGTGATGCAAATAATCCCACATCTGGCTGGCACTTTCTGCACAGTGAAAATGCATATATGTGTGCACAACCCTGCTGTACTACTGCAGGAATACTGTTGAGCTTCTAGAGAGCTCAAACACAAGAAAACATTAAAGATCTCAGTCCACCCTCCAGAAGGTCCACATCATTTCTACATCTCCCAGCTCTTTCCCTTGTGCCATGTCTCCTGTGACTGACTCCTCTGTCCCCCAGTCTCACCAGCCCACAAGTCACTCACCACACCTTTGCACCTTCCCATTGACTTCCAGTGCCCACAAAGCTGCTCTCTCCCTCTTACCAATCTACATGTCAGATGAATCAGGGCTGGATTAGTTAAATATAATAATACATGAAAAGAAACAGTGATGGCTCAGGTGTTAACAATGTTTCCTCACAGCCCTTTTTTTTGGGGGGGGGTGGGGAGCATGGCATTTGACAAAGCTTTCCTCATGAACTTGGAAGAAAAAGTGACTGTTAGAATGGGGTTTTATTAATTTATAACAACAATATTATACAAGTACAATTATTCATTCTTTTAATTCCAAGTTTATGAATCCTGCTTAAGTACATGACACAGCCATTAATTACAAACAGACTGGTGACATCCTACATAATTAATCTTTTGAAATGTTACACTTAGAAGGAAGGTCTGCATAAACTTCCATTCCTTGTGTGTGTGCGGGATGCTGTCAGAGGAAATAGCCCAGAAGTGGCCACCTCACTCCAGTCTCCAGGCTCTCGTCTGCTTTTATCACTCCTGAGTGGGAAAGGCACTCTCTGCATCAAATCTGCCTGACAGCTGTGCTCAGCATTTCTGACTGAGCAGATCGGGATTACCCAACCATCGTAATCCATGAGATTTAGTGACATGATGGATCGTCAGCGGAGGCTGTCGGTGAGGTACATCTGGGTGATGTCTTGATACACTGGACTAAATCCCTGAACTGGAGTAAGCTGTGCTTGGTGCAGGACCTCACAGTGATGAAAAAATGTGGCTTTACATCACCTTTGCAGCAAGCTGATCCTGAGGTCAGGCTAGCAAATGGAGCGGTCTCTCTGGCCAGCACCTGGCCAGACCTCAGTAGTGCTGAATTGGAGATGAATTTGTCCTGGTAACCTTAGCCAGCTAAAACAATCTTCTCCTCCACTCATCCCTCACTAAAGATGGAATTTCTCTGAAGACAGATTTTTTTTTTTTCCACCCATGATAACTCACTTGGCTTAAAGAAAACTGAGACACAGATGAGCAACTGTGTGACGTACCACAGAGCCTGAGTTGGACTAATCATCAGCAGTCTGTCTACGGCAGTACCAGCTACATGAAGTCAACACTGCAGCTCTTACCCCTCTTGAGAGAGTACAAGGGAAATCCGCATCAATGAAACAACCGTGCATCCTTTTTGCCAAATTACTTCGTAAATCAAGCTGCGCCCTAGCTTAAACCTTGCAAATGACTTCAGTTGCTAAGGAGATCGGCAAATAATTAAGAAAAAAAAAAAAAAGAATGCAATGATAAGCGGCGGTGCCTGTTACCAGTACCAGCAACCACTCTCCACGCAATGCCAGATCTTAGGAAAGTTTACTTGCCCAGCGTAGGATCCCCACCGCCTCCAAAGGCTTCTCTGACGGCTAAACTTCGAAGAACCCCCCCTTGCCTACAATTTGGGGCTGGGGGGGGGGATTCCTGCCAGCTTCTCTATGGGGACAACCCTACCGGGGGGGAGGGGGTTGGCAGAGGGTAAAGTTTCGGGGAGCCCAGCGGGGCTAAACTGGTGTGGGACCTGGGGCACCCATAGACACCGGGTGTATGTGTGTCCCCCCCAACCTCACTGCGCTCGCCGCCGGAGCCGGGGGTTTCGCTTGGG
>JANXJC010000005.1:34600313-34634521 GCA_027564655.1 Leptodon cayanensis
ACTTCAAAACACAATCGCTTTTGATCAAGTGGAGCATTAAGGTCAGTTCTTCCTCTCACAGCAAAGCAAAGCCAGCCCCCTTCCCCGGGACAGCATTACCTGGAGATCCCGGCGGTCGCTTCATGGCCGGGCGAGCGATACCGGCCCCGCATGTTCCGCTCCGTTGCCGCCGGAGGCGGAGTTGGGGGGGGGGCGGGGGCTGAAAATTGAGATTCCCGGGAATGAAACGGACGCCCCGGAGCCCGGTACCGGGTGAGGAGGGAAGGCAGGAGACTCCCGGTCCTGGGGTTTTTATCCCCTCCTGCCTCCACCCGTGGGGGGGGCACACACCGCTCCTCCTCCCCGCTCCCGGCTCGGCTCTCCCCCCGCCAAGCGAGGGCAAAGCCACCCCCTCAGCCCCGGCTCTGCAGCGGGGAGGCAGAAGATGCTGCTTTCCCCGTGAAAGGCATCCAAGCTGGCCGGGAGGGGAGGTGGAAGCCGCAGGGTGGTCGGTAGTGAGGGGCGGGTAAATGTAAAAGGCATGGTGTCGGCTGTGGGAAACAATGCTCCGGGTCGTTAAATGATCCAAAGGCACGGAGGCTCCGTGGGAAACCGGGCTTTGATGGGACCGAGAGAGTCTATCGAATGATACAGGGGGTTATCTAAAATTAATGGCCGTGTACGCGGCTTGGCTCGACCGTGGGAACCGTGAGAGCCGCTGCGAGTGGGGAAGCGCGACCGGCTCGGGAAGAAGCAAAGCTGCAGCCGAAAGCCTAAGGACACCCTTCCCTCTGTTACACGCCGATTTTAACCTCCCCCAGCGAAGTTTCTCCCTACCTTTCCACCATAATTTAGAGTACCCTGCATTTAGAGACCGAAACTGAAGCGGGGCTAGTTTAGCAAATAACACAGGTTGTGGATTTATTGTCATCCAGACATACAGTTTATGGAATAATTCTCAGTGAACGGACTTGTGTATTAAAGCTGCTGTAAATCACACTTCTCTTCCAAGGGCACAGAGCAAAATGATTTTTAATAAGAGGGTTTGTGGCTACATATAATGCTCAAGGGTCCTAAATTCATGCTACAGGCAAACTGAAATTCTTTAGTATGGTACCAGGTATCTGTTAAAGATGTGATTCAATACAGACTGAAGCCCAGTGAGCTGTGGGTGATACTGCTGGTGATTTCAAAGACGTTTCGAGCACTACCTTATAATAAAAATTCAGCTTTTTATTAATCTTTCTTATTTTGTGTTGAACTTCTGCATTTCTGTGCACTTGGATGGTACACCAGCGAAGTAAGTTTAATCTCCAGGTTATTGATTCAACATTGATTGCTTTCAGACCCTCCATTGGAATATTCATTTGTTTAAAGAAGCTTGTTGTCTTCATTTAGAGTAAACCATTAAACTTTTCTAGTTGCCTTGATGTGTCAGAATACTGGGTGAAATTTAAGTTGATCGCATTGCCAATACAGTCTGAGGAAGATGATAATTTTTTTAGTCTCCTTCCCCTACTATCAAAACTGAAAATGTTGAGCCTGAGTTCTTCTTAAAGACCTACTTATGGAATGAAAATTTCATCTATAGTAGCATATGGACTAGCTGTCCATTTGTGAGTATTTTGCGCACTTCCTTTAAACTACACTGGTTTTAAAATACTAACAATTTTAGCTGCAGTTTGTTCAGACCTCGGTAGCGTGGAACACCGGCAGGTGCAAAGTGACAGTACTGCTTGTAGCCAAGTTACTTTGATTCCAGCCATGAGATCTGGACATAGTGATAATAACTCTGGGGAAGGCAGGACTCAAATCACAGCGAAGTATCTAATACTTAAGGCAATAAGAATTTTGTTTTCCAATTTTATTTTTTCTCGTTAATGCTGACCGGGACTTGCTTTTTATGTTGGAGATCTCAGGGCCCAGATGCTCAAGAAACTGATGGGAGTTGTGATGATCCTTACATAGGCTGCTCAGCTTGCAGATAGAGGCCATCTGCCGATAAGCAGACTTTGCAGAGAAATCGTGATCCAGGGATGCATCGAACGGTCAGAAAGGAGTTCAGAACCACAGGATTCTTGTAAGGCTGGAAACAACTGGTTGTAAGCTCAGCAATTCTTTGTTCCCACTGAACCTTGACAAGTTTGCTCATGGCATGATGTCACCTAATTCGTTGTGCTATTTCACGACAGAAAGGTGCTTTTGTCACTTGTTACATACTAAATTACAAGGAGTATTGTTTTTTAAAATCTAATTTGGATGGAAACAATTGGTAATTAGCTTTCTTCTACCAAATAGTACTGATGTGAAAACAGTACCTATCCAAAATCTTTGTTGATCACACATGGGTACAAGCTGTGTGAAGCTGACAGTACATTAATTAGGATATGAAGCCTTTCTGTTGATAATCTGTACAAATGTAAGCTTTCTGGCATCACCAGTAGAGATTTTTATTGCAGAGAATTGCTGATAGCTGTCTCCTTCTTCCAAAAGCATCAGGATCCTGCCTGTGTTTCTCTGCCCCTGTACCAAACTATCTGTTAAAGTGAAAGCTTTTCAGTTCTTGTTTTCATGTCCTGTGCAGTGCCAGACAGACTGATGGGGCTTGAGAAGGGCTTTTAATAACGATTTTTCTTCTGCACTCTTGAAAGCCCCCACAAATACAGAAATGCCTCTAGTGTCTTCACAAAGAAGTCTTTTTAGTAAAACAGCAATTTTATCACAGTTGTATCACTAAACTGATCATCAAAGGGCTTTTTTCAAAGGCAGTATCCTTATTCACTTTGCCTTCAGGGAGTTTACAGTCCCTTCATGAGCAAGCTGTGTAACCGTTGGGCTAGGGACTAATTAGGAGGGGGCTGCTGAAAGAAAGGTATATCCTTCACTTCTCCTCTTACACTCTGCTTGTGGCAAGGGCATGGGTTTTCTGCCACACTGCTCAAGCAGGAAGAAGGATTTCCAGTTTCCAGTTTAAGGCCTGGTTATATATGTTATAGCTATGAGATAGCACACAGTAAAAAGGGTTAGGGAGTAGTCTTCCTTTTTGTGATTCCCCCCTCCCAGTCCTGAACTAATTCTGTTTCAGGGTAAGTCCGGTCTGGCGGTTAGGCTCCTGCAGTGAACTGGGAGCTGTGGGCTGCAGTCCCAGCTGCACAAAATCTGACCCCCCCCCCACCCCCGAGGAAGGCAGGGAAGCAAGTTGCACAAGGACTTAAACACTGATTTGTGAGTACCTGGTGGGGGAAGAGTTATCTCTTCTTCCCCCAGACATGTTTTAGAAGAAAGTGGTAGCTGGCGCTGTATTTTGAATAGTCTACACCAAAGAGCTTGACAACATCTGGCGGACCAATTCCCTTTGCGGAGAACACTGGGTCTGTGGACTGTCTGGGCTTTGGTGTGTGACACAAGCACAGACGCTTGGTCCTGGCAAGGCTCTGACGCTTTCGGCATGCCCTGAAGCAGAACATGGCTGCTGCCCTGTCTGGGGAACTTGAGGGTCAAATCCTGCAGTGCCTCAGGGGATGAAGGGAACGAAAGGCAGGTCTGGCAGGGATGGCTGTGGCAGGCATGGCTTTTAAAGCTCTTGTGTATCAGATGATGAGCAGGACTGTCACCTGAGAGTTGTAAGTGCTCTTTTCAGCTCTGTTTTCCAACCAGTTCGAAGCTGGGCCCTGAGCACAGCTCATCTGTTCCACCAGGACACTGCTCACCAGGCTGCTCAGTCTCCAAGGGCTGAGACTCTTTTCTTCTTTTTTTTTTTCTCTGCTGAAAAGCTCCTTTTTTACTCCCACATGGGAGTCAGTACTATTCATTAGACTAAGAGTAAAGAAAATAAGAGAGTGATTCTTTAGCCCAATGTGTGGGATGTGGGAGGACTGTACTCACTCCCTACCTGGGCAAGCAGTTCCTCACTCCCCATCCTTAGACATTCTGAACTGCCTTTTCTTCCTCTCTGTCACTCAAACATATTCTGTTGCTCCTTATTTTCAGTTTTATAGATCTGCAGGTCTGGAGGGGATGTTCAAAGAGACATGGAGTATCACCTGTCCGCCAGTGCTGTCTTTCCCTATTCTGCCTTCAGAATTGCCACCAGCTGGTAAGTACTATTGAACAGGGAGTCTGAGTAGCTAATGTTAAGTTAGGGTTCTCATTAGGAGTGAGTATACTTTAGGATAAAAGCTTTTTACTACTTATATTTATTGATTTAGCCCTGACTTCTTGCCCTTTCTCCATTCAAATGCTTCTTTAGTACCCAAAATGTCGGTTCCTCAGTTTGGCAGATTTGTTGTCACCTGCAGTCCTCTCTGATGTCTTTGCTATCTTGAGGATTTCATAAGACCAAAGATGGGAAAAAGACCAGCAGATACAGCTTAAGTGTCTCTGTTAATCAAATTGATTTACTTTAAGGGTCTCCCTGCTGTGTGCTGGTGCCATCAAGTTTGCGTATAAGTTACAGAACATGTGGTTTATGGCCTGGACGATTTCTAAAATGCTGAAAGAGCTTGAACCGAGGTATGCACCATCCACAGGTGTGTTTCATATGTGTTATGAAAAGTAAATGAACATTCTGAGATGCATGCTTATTTTGAGCTAGATTGGCCATTGACATCTAAAAGTTTGGAAACAAGGGATATAAGTGTCAGTGGCTTGTGTGTCCTTGTGGATTTTTAGGGTCCTTAAGCCTTAGAGTTTGCAGATCTCAAATACACCCAGAGACCTTGTTAAGCAGTCTTCAAGTCTTTGGAGCACATTTATATGCAAGGAAGGCATTGTTAAGCACTGGAGGATAATTTATTTTCATTTTTGATTCCAAAGGCAGCACTTGAGAAAATGTTACAAATTAACAGAAAGTTATTGGTTCAGTGAATTTAGCCTTTGATAGTAAGAACATTTAGGCAAGTAATTTGTCATGGCCTGGAGCAGTCTCTTTTAAAGCAGCATGATAGCTTTTCTATGATAACAGGTAGATAACCTAACCTTTAAAATGCAGTTCTTCATGCAAATAAACCTTGCTGATGGACTTAAAAAGGTGATTTTGAATGCAGTCAGGCATTATTTCTTGAGATACCATATGTCTCTCATACAGCCAAAATGAAAGCAGGAAAGCTTCTTAGAACACCAGATTCATTTTGCAGTATAATGGGCCATAGTGAGTTACTGCAGTAACTCTAAAATAACATCTAAAGAGAGAACATGCAAGCGGATTTTCTATTAAAACTTGAATACTACCCCATGGCAATACATGAAGTATTTGTCAATAATCTCTAGATTTGCAATATCAGGCACAAGGAGAAGGAATATGGGCGATCTCACCCTCTTGACTTTAATTGTTCACGGATACAGCACTAGAGTGGCTATACGTCTCAGGAGGTATAGTGCAAACCCATTTTGTGGATCTGCAGCACTGGTAGGAGATTGAGGAGGTTCTGTGAGGTGTCTCATATTGAGCGTGTGACTCATTTAATTGGCTCCTACCTCCTGCTCCTCCTCATACTTTTCAGGGAGCTTCTGCACATTTTCTCTCCCACTCCCAGAACCCACATGCTGGATACGGCAGATCATGAATGGTCAGTCTTAAATATGATCTGTCAGATGAGTGCTCCCGATGCCTGGACTCATAGAGAGAGCACAGGCGGTGGTGCACTGCATGGAAAAAAAGAAGAAAAAAGAAAAGTAATTAAAAAAACCTGTCTAGAAGATCAATCCCCACCTGTAGCCTTTCTCTGCATCTCTTTCTCCTCATACAACTCAGGGTGCCAGGTGTGGGTCCCCATTCTGTGACCAGCGCGTGGAACCCCAGAGCATGGTACCGCAGGATCCCCCAGGCTGATATGAAGATGCTGGGTCTGGTACAGCGGTGCTGTGAATTGTCCTCTGGGTGGGGGCTGTACTTACACAGCTGCAAAGGACAGACAATTTTCTGCATGAAAATTCCTGCAAAAGGTGGTGACAGATCTGTAACTCCTCACAATAATGCGTTATAGCTGTGAACCAATATTATAAAACCTTTTATAAAACAAAAAACTGAAGCTCCTAACAATTACTATGATGCCTTCCCCCCCAACCAGTGTCCTTTTTGAAGTGGATATTTTAGCACTAGCATTTAACGAGCAGTTGCCAAATAATGTAGGAAAACTATGTAGGAAAGAAAGAAAATTGTATATTACTTTGGTGAACAACATTTGCTTTGCAAAGCCTTTTACAATCCATATTAATCCATGCTGAAACTGCTCTGACTTTGCTTCCAGTAATAACAAGGATGAGCACAACCATCCATTATCATTAGTCAATTTTGAAAAAAAAAAAAAAACCAAAAACAAACCAAACCAAAAAGGGATATAAGGAAAAAATCTATGGGGAACTGGCACTGTGATCCTGGACATGAATGCAGCTTCCTTGCTTATTTCTTTTGGCAATACATGAGCTGGAAATAAAAGAACACATTGCCCATTATTTATAACCGTGCATCTTGAAATCAGCAAGGGTTACTAGAAGGGTAGAATTTTGTTTACATGCAGAATCGCGTTCAGTATGCTGCTCATTCTTTCTATTACAGCCATAAACCAGCACGGTCTAATGCAGCAATGTCTCTCCATAATGACCATGTATTGCCTTCTCGTTGGCAGTGCCTGTGGCAGTGCTGGGCTGGCCTCTCACACCGAGCATGCCTCTGGCCCGTTTCAGATTCTGCAGAGAACCTTTCTCTTCTTCTTCCTCATCCTGCCATTTCAGCACTGAAATTATCGCAATGTTGCTTGGCGCACTTTGCTCTGAAGTTTATTTGTGTTTGCAGAAACTGGAATTCCCTGTCCTGCTCTCCCTGTCTGCTTTGTGTCTTGTGCTGAGGTGAAAGTCAGTATCAGCATCTGTTCTGGGCTAAGTTTCATAGTAAAGGATGCCTGAGAGTCCCCTTTAAACCCTGTTATTGGTACGAAGGGCAGAACTCATTGAAATAACTATGGGTTTTTTTTATTTATTTGATGATGTTTTGAGGCATATGATCTTGCAAGAGCTATGAGACCTGTTGTGGACTTGATAGTATCCCTGTTTCAATATAGAGGTTAATGCCTGTATATAAATGAATATATATTTATTAAGAATAAATTTCAAGAATGTATTATATATCCTTATCAATGTACTCAGTTGAGGTTATGGTCTCTGCTAATAAGGATTCATTTCCAATACACCTGTGGTATCTGGATGGCTGATGGCGTCTGAGTGCTTGGGTTTTGAAAAACGGAGAACTGAGAAGTATTAACATATTCAGAATAATCTCAAAATATTTCAAAACAGCTTGTCGTTTGAACTTCAAATGTAGCTGGAAAAAACTTGACAAGTCTAGAACTTGAGACCGATTTTAAAGTGGAGGAAAAAAGTATCTTGAAAAATGATTACTTGGCAAATAAAGCAAAGAAGCATCTTTTGATCTTGTGCAAAAACATTGCTGCAATCGGAAGCTTCCACAAGCCATTGCTGTAGTCACCACCTGCAGTAACATTAAGCAAAGTAGAAATGTTTTGGAGCGTGGAAGAGCATATGGTAGAGACTGACCGTCCCTGCCTCCCGTCCATTTCTATCCTCATTTCAATGTCCTGAAAAAGCTGTTAGTTCTTTCAAATCCTGAAACAAGGAAGCTTTTTTATCTTTGTGTTTTGTGCTTGATTACAAGCTCCAATTGAAGATTTTCATACGACTGGAGCATGTGCAGGGCGTCCTGTCCAGATGGAATCTCTAGTAAAGCTGAAAAGTTCACATTCACTTGCTCGGTTCTTCTTCCCACAGTCAGAGCATTTGATCGTTACTCCTCCTTTACCCAGGTGATTCTTTTATGAAGCTTGTAGGTCTATCATTATGCCTGAGACTTCCACTCCTCTGTAAGTTTGGTTGAAACTCAAAGTCCCTGGGGAGAGAGACAGCTACAGAGACAGCCAGCCTGTCTGCGTAAGCCTCATTTGCTTGAGGCACCTTGTTAGAAACAGAACAGCTGAGCATAGGATTAGAGTGCCCAGTCCCTGAAGAAGGGAAAGTGGGAGATCCTGTGCGTCGTCTCTGCCATTTGTGCCTTTAAGTATGGAGGACTGTAGTCAGCTGTGTTAATGGTTATGTACATAGGGTACCATTGATTTCAGCAGGTACTTTCACTTAGGAGCCGGTATAACCTCATTTATGGCTGATCTAATTGATAAGAGACTAAAGAGAGTTACATTGGTAGGTATTACCGAAGTTAAAAAGGTATTGGACAATTCCAGTAAATGACACTTTAGAGTCCTCTGACCTGCTCGATTCAAAAAGCTTTAAAAATGCAGGGCGGAATGGATGTCTCTCCATCCATTATTCATTCAGGTAATCTCATCCCATCACTATCACTGTTCCCTGAACCGATCTTTTTTTTTTCTTTCTTGGACTACAATTTTGGCTATAAGGCTTTTCAGATCTACTGCAAATTTAAAATGCAAAATCGGAGGCTGCATAAGATCGTGATGGTATCCAAGTTACCATTTTTTTTGCCCAGGACACACACATCTCTGTCATTCATGTCAGTAAGTAACCCAGAGGGAAGAGATTTATAAAGCAGCAAATTTTGTTGTCAGAAGAGTGTCAGATCTGCCTTCAGCTGATTTTTTGTAAGTTTATTATTGTATGAACTCCCGTGTTCAAGAAAACAGAAAGAAAGATGAGTGCAAAGTTTTATTTGTGTTACTAAGTAAAATACTTTAAATAGGAAGCCTACGTCCCAAGCAGTGGAAATCAAATTCCATTTTAACCTGTGGAAGGAGTTTTGCTCTTTTGCCCCTAGAACTAGGTCAGTTTTTATCAGACAAAGCCTTTATTATTTGATCAACTCCTTGTGCCCTCACAGACAACTGTGTTTTTCCGGCAGACATCTGACTGGTAGAAGCTTGAAAAACAGCACATGGTGAGGTAAAATAACTGCTGTGCTTTAACCAGCCAAGTCTGCTTTTCTCTTGCTGTAAGTTCCTGTTCTTTTGGCTACAGAGAGGATCTGCTTTTAATGAACACAAATAAGCCAATAAAATTCATATGTATGTTGTTATGAGGTTTCCTTCACTTTCTACGTAAATATGATTAGCATTTTGAATTCCAAATACCTTCTTCAGAGTTTAAATATAGCTCCCTGTTTTGCTGGCATCGCTACAATAATTATGATCATACGCATTGGGAGAAGCTGAAAGAAGATGACAATTCGGGCATCTTCTCTGGTTATTCTTGGCCTCACATAAATCCATTAATACCTCTATCTCTGGATTTGCCAGTGCTGATTTCTGTATTCAGGTTTGTATTCAGTAGGATGTCATGAAGGCCGGTGTGAGTGGAGACAATGGTAAGGTTAAGATCCAAGTAAGAATCTAAGCCTTTTCTTAGTAGTAGTTCCTTTTTTGGCAATTGAAATGCAGAGGGCAATTTTCCTAACTCGCAGAACTAAATTTTGAGAGTCAGTTGTTTTTTTTTTTTTTATTGAAACAACTTTGTCTTTTTCATCTTTGGCTATTGCTACCTTTTTCATCTTGAACAGTCAGTACTGGCACATTTTCTTTTATCCTTTTGTTGCTTATGAGTTTCGTGATGTGACCCATGTCTTGCACCCAGCCAAACATCAAAGTATGTCCTCAGATAGTATATAAGAATAGTTTTACTGAGTCTATCAGGTCACCTATGCTCTTTATTCTTTAGTTTGGTTAGTGCCGTCAGTAGCTGCAGGATGATTCAACCTTTGCATTTCTACAGATCTTTTGGGTGGAAAACTGGGAGGATAGAGTCAGCACTCACCCTATTTTCAAACCCTGCCTGTTCCTCTCTGGTGGTGAGTTTCCAGCAGTCATCTACTTCTCTCACATTCTTCTGAACCCTGTCATAAGTGTGGAGGAATAGTTAGTTGTTTTTGAAGGAAATATAATTTGGTATGTTAGACAAAAACATGTACAGTATGTTTGGCAAAGCTCCTGTAATGGCTGGCATCACCTGAGCAGAGCCAGTGCTTGTGAGATGTGCATTCCCATTCCGAGCTTTTATTTAGATGAAGACGTATCAAAATTTGATTTTAGCCAGATTTGATTTTCAGTTTGGGTTGGACTGACAGTACATGGCTAGTGGGTACTTGATGTTAGAGAACAAGTATATTGTCATGTAAACTTATGCTCCAGATTGTTAGTTTGTCATACCAATTCTTAAGCAGCAACCAAGGGATTAATTTTGGAAGGGCTGGTAACACCATATTTTGTTGAAGTCACTGAGTACTTCCCATTGTAAGTCCCTGGTTTTGGTTGCTTATACCCCTGTGAAAATTTCACACTTGGAACAAAAATATCCCACACTGTTTATCTGCCTCAGCTGATGTTTGATTAGGAAGTCTCAGACTTTTCTGAAACATTCTGAAATACGTCTAGAAAAAAGGGAAAAGTAAGCAACTAGTATTGACTGTGTTAACATTTCTGATGACTTTTTCTTGCAAATGCTCTAGCACCTCCTTGTTTTGCAGGAATTTGTGAGGAAATAGCCAGTTTATAAACCTTTGAGCAATTACATTTTGCACAATGATAAACAGACCACTTGCTTTTTACCAACGAAATATCCTAAAGATTCTACCTGCACTGGGAATGCCCTAGACTAGGACGGAGCAAGGGGAAAAAACTGCTGCTGGGGGTTGTGCTGGGTCTTGAACCTGACATCTGAACTGGGAGTCTGTCTCTTCTGTTTTTATAGCGAGCAATCCTGGGACCCGAACAGCTGGGAGAAGGGAAATCCTTCTGGGACACTAGAGGAGTGCTTAGAGGTGGATGTGAGAGCAAAACAATAATGGAGAAAATAGTAGGCAATAGTTTAACTGATGACTATTGTAAACATGCACAGAGAAAGGTTATGAACTAAAGAAAACATAGGTAAGCTTATTTCTGGTTGACATTGTGTCTCCATTAATGTGAATCAGAAACTGTCCCGAAACACAAGACTTGCTTATCAAAAAATCAGGTAATCATGGAATACTTTAGCTAGGAAGGAACTGCTGGATGGCAGCTTTTTGTGAGCTTTCTGACAACAATTTTCTGTGAGACAGTCACTTGTATAGAATGAAGCATACAGGTAGCCTGCAGCATCTGTCTGGAGTTACAGAGCTCTCTTCTGTATTCCCCTCATTTTTGCCTCAGCCAGAAGAGTACTTTTTCCTCTGTCTTCCCTCCTTTCCCCCAGTTTATGTGTTTCTAATCTATTGGGAAGGAGATCTTACTGGAAACTAAGCTTTCGTTCAGCTAAGCCTGGGTCCGCATGTCACCACCTGCTCTTAATATCCACCCCACTCAGCCTGAAGATTTAACTCAGCAGAACTCAAGGTTCTCAGGGAAATCAGCTTTACAATTTATCCTCACATCCACCCAAGCATATCACAAAAGACAGCAAGTTATCAAAGATTTTTTTTAAAAGTAAAAATCACTCCACATTGCAAAAAGAAAATAAAAAAAAAGGAAAAGCTAGTTTTGTCCCTATCCCAGTTATACAAACTAATTAAGAATGTTTGAAAATCTAGAGCAGTATTTTGATTAGCAGTATTTGCTTGTTTCAAAGTTGTATGGCAAAGCATCCTAGATAAAAAAGAATGTGTATGTGTCTTGCATCCAAAAATAATTAAAATTTGCAAGTATGGACAATATTTATGTCAGCACCAGTTTTGGTTATGGCACTATACCATCTGGTGTGTGGGATCAGCAGCACGAAGTCATTTGTTAGATATTGTACAAAATAGCAGCCTTCTTTTGTATTTGTCATTTTTGCCTATTTCCCCATGCATCTGCATAGAGTCTGGATGGACAAAAACAAATCAGGAAAAAAAAAAAAAAACTTTGCTAAGCTTCTCTTTGAAAGTGTAAGGAGATGAATACAAATTTCCTTGCGTGGGTTTCATTAACACAGAATCTTTAAGCAGGTTTTCTAAGGTAATAAGGGCTATGCAATCATTCTGCCCGTGCATCAGTGTATCTCTGTTCCATGAGAACAAAGTTTTACTCTAGTGTCCAATCTTAATCACATTTCTTAGATGAACAGACCTTTTGTTATTAAGTTACTAAAATTTAGCACATATTGCAGCTGGGTAAGAGAAACCCTCCCTAGGAAAAAATCTGCGATTTGCCTGCTCTGTTTGGCCAGTCACCAGATAGATAAATGCTGCTCAGCAATTCAGAACAGCAAATATGGGAACCAGCCCCGGCGCTGGGCTTGGAGGACATGAATAGTGAGGGGTTGTGGGGGGGGGAAAGATGGGTAGGTAGCACCGTGGCAGGCGAAGGGGTCTCATCACAAGGAGAGAAGCTGGAGTTGCTATGACAGGGGGAAAATATGGCATCGCAATATCCATAAGAAACAAAGCCTCGTGAATTCCTCCGTTGAAAGAACTTGATACTTTGTAATTTAAAAGTGATAAATCAAATTTAAGCTGTTTGATGTTAAGATGTTTTATGGTAAGCTACGCAGTATGGTTTATTCCAATTCCAGCAAACTCCTTGCAGTTCTGAACTCTGATCTGAAGCTCTGCTGGACTTTGTGTGGATGCACAGTTCTGTTTAAGTTTTAAGGAGTTTGTTTTGTTTAACAGTTTTAAGGAGTTTGTGTTCGGCCTGGGATCAGTACACTCATTCCAAACTGTTTAGTACACTGTGTGGTATTAAACTGTTGCTCTGAAACACTTAATTCACAATGACATTTATACACTTTATAAGCAATTATAACCTAAAAAAGCCTTTTCCTCTGTGGTCACAAAAAAATTGCAGATATGACTGATGGATCATTTCTGATGGTGGCATTGTTGTGGTGTTAGATTGCCTTGTTTCATCTTCAAAGTCCTTTTCTTCTAGCTTTGAGAGCTCTCCAACCAACCTTCAGGAGAGTTATGTGAAGCCAGGAAAGTTCTCTCGAGTCCTGCAAGGTCCAAGTCAGGCAGGAGGATCTATTTTCCCCTCAGGCAAAAGATCCACTTTCAGACAATGACACTTTTAGGGTCAACTACCCCTGGGAAAGGAAAACAACACAGAGGAAGCTGAAGTGAACAGACCTGAAAAACCATTGACTGGGGAAATGCCCTCAACTCTTGGCAGTCAAGTCATAAAGAAAGTACTTCAGAGGAACTGTTTTTGTGACAGACCTGGGTTACTTTCTCATGGGCAGTCGGAGAGGACAAGGTGCTTTGCAAGTACTCTGTTTTGTGCCGGACACCTTGGGAGCCTTCAGTGTAGTTTTGGAACTCTTCCACCATTTGGGGATGAAAAGATGAGAAAAGAGTTGATCGTTTAATTTTTCTTAAATGCTGTTTGATTTGCACAGCTCAGCATTTGTTCCTGTCAAGAGTTAGTTGAAGAGCAGTACAATAGTGATATTGCTCAGCTCTTGTATATCAATATCTACGCACAGATTTGCAAGCGCTTTATGAAGACTATGACTATTGTCATTTCACAGATTAAATGTTTGAGGAACAGAGACAGATAATGACAGACCTACTAAATGACCTCAGGTAAATGGGAAAACCGGAAGTATACACATTTATGCCTTTTTCCTCACCATTTCCCCCCCAGATTTGTGTAATAGTTGCTTCTACTTTGAGGTGAGAAATGTAAATTCTAAAGGGCTTTTTGAACCATGTGTGTTATGTTAAAATGCCAGTTCTTTCCTTGAAGGTTAATGAAGTGATCTAATTCACTTTACATGTGTTAAGAGGTGAAGATTCCAGAAAATGAAGCCTGAATACAGAAAAACCCTAGTACCATCTCCTTCCTGAGTATGTTTTGCTTTGGTTTCTCTATTCTGGGGTGAAATAAGTATTTAACTAAATGTCTTAAATGAGCTTTGCACAGAAGTGAAAACAACAGGCCTCCTCTTCAATGCAAGGTAAACATTTTTTTAGAAAGACTTGTTTTTCTTTTAAATATCTGCTAACCAGATGTTGATTTCCCAAATTTAAAACTAGTATTTACCATCGCCAAAATTGTCATCAAGCAGTACTAGATTTCCAAGAACACAGACATGCATGTAACACCTGATGAAATACAGTGACATAAATGAAAACAATTGGACTTAAAAGGTGTAGAACCAGTGGCAGGATCATTTCTGTGACACTCAATACTTAACTATTTCTTTACTACATACTCTTCAAGAAAAGAAGGGACTGCGATGTCTTCTTGTGATTTCTAAGCAAACAGGCAGAAAGATTCACAGAGGTACCCCTCCAATAACAGTTACTTGTAAGATGTGTTTTCCAGCAATGTGTTCAGGCACGCTTTATCAATAGTAAAAAATGGAGTGCCCACCGCTTCCCAAGACAATGTGTTTCAATATTTACTCATCCTACCCATAGTAACCACTGCTTCTTTCCACCTTGATTTGGTATGGTTTCTTTTTGAGTCATTGGCACTGCTTATGTCTTTGACATATGCCTTTTACAGACAGGCATGGAAGATGACAGTCTTCCAAGATGCTAAGAATTCAGCGTGACCCTGATGAAACCCATGTCAAAATCCATTATTATGCTTTTCTGCTATATCATGCCAACACATGACTCAGTAAGCCGTCTCTGGCTAGGAATTTAGCTTCAAGGCTGAGTATGTTTGAGTAGGAACAAAAAGCCCTTCTGCATGTAAAAAACAAAAAAGTTATTTCTGTTTTATGTTTAATTAAAAATTGATCTAGCTTTGCTCAAGATTAATAAGCATGCCTGAGAGTCTTTCTGAAAAAGAGTGGAACATGCAATTGTGAGAAATTCTTTTGATTCTGAAATTGTGTGTTTATCCTGGATATGTCTAACATGCGTATAATTTGATTCAAGCTTAGTGCAAGCCAGAATTAGAACAGCAGTTTGCTTACTTTTGGGAAGAAGTGTAATCCAGGGCTTTACTGCTTACATTATTTGTGTAATTAGAAAAAGGCTATGGTTGATGTCACTGGTTTAATCTCCAGCAGACTAGAGCATTTGATAACCTACTGACATTGAAGTCCAGAAGACTGCAGGGCACATTTTAACTAATCCATGACTAAAAGAATAATTAATTTGGCTTTTTACAGTGTTATCATAACACTGCAACTGGAAATGAAAACACAGTTTCTTAATTATTTAATTTATTTTATATCTTGTTTGGAAAGCCGATATTTTTATTCAAAGATAAAGTGAGGATTGTGTCTAATATTTACACCACAGCAGTTCAATATTTGCATCCTCAGAGAAAAGTCTTCTTGTCTCACTTTCAGATCTGGTCTAGCGATAAGTTCTCACTTATCACAGTACACACTTCAGCCTTTGTCTGCCCTACGCCTGTTAATCGAATTTAATCTAAGCAATTTAATTTACTGATCATAAATCATGATTTAAATCAGTGATAAGAAAAACTTAAATTAAGGATTTTTTTTTAAATTTTTTGCATTTTGTTTAAGGTTCTGTATAATAACATTCCCAATATAACTCATTTGAATCCTGACTTTCAGTTAAATTTAACCTTTACAGTTAAAGATTCACCTTGACATACAAAAGATAAAATCTCTTTAATTTGGACAACTTTTACAGTTACATGTATTTATAAATGCTTTTAAAGTGTTTTCAACATAGAAAAATGTAAATAATATATTTCTTGTTTACTTGTTTCTTGACTACTAAGTGACTAATATATATCTTGGAAGTTGTGGCAAGCTGCATTTAATTGGAATTTAGGATCCACTTACATGCAAACCAGATTTCCTTTCTATTGAATTAAAAACCCTTCTTCACTTCTTTAATAAAAACAATAAAAACACCAGGTGCTTAAATTTCTCTATAATGTGAAAGAAATACTGGCTGTGCTTAATGATTTAACTGAATCAGGAGATGACCAAGTCTTTTGAAGATGTAGAATTAATAGATCCTCTCCATCTCATTTTTATTTCTGAACTGGAAGAAGAATACAAGATTTATCACTTTCTTAACTTTTGGTTTTTTTCAGCCAAACGATCTGATTCATGAGCAAAAAGACAGTGTCCTGAAAAAATTATTTAACTTTTTAGTCACTTCCCATTCTAGACAATTAGCCAATATATTCTACCATTTTCAACTTTCTTTACAATTCCTGCAAACTCGTACTACTTCAATGAATAAAATTTGTTATGGTTGGCATGACTGATGGGTAGTAACTAGGGGCATAGCAGTGTTTTCCTTTTCTGGTTTTAGGCATTTAATTTAGTACTTTATATCTGGAAGAGTGGCAAGCGCTTTCTTGCTCTACCTCTTTGCAAACTGCTATATAAGTTCAAACTTTGGCAGTTCCTTCTGTGCAATTTTTTTGGAGGTCTTTCCACAGCTCGGCAGTGTTCTCAGTAGATTGAATCGAGCCATCAACTAAAGTTTGTTTGATAGTAAGTAAAATATGAGAGCATTGATAGAGAACAGCTAGCAAGTATCTTCCAAGTAACCCATGCAATTAACAATCTTTCCAGTATACATATTAATAACACAAAGATAGATTAATGACAATTGTTAAGTTTCAATTACTGCTATATTTTATGATTAAAGCTGAGAGGAAATCTATGAATGTGCTTCTGAACAAAGGATAAGCAGTTGATTCAATTCATTCACCTATGCCAACACCGCTTCCTGATGATTGCTTTCAAAAGAATAATTCTTCTAATGTAATTTAATTTTTCTTGCCTGTTTTTTGAACATTTGCATTTGCCATGGAATGAAATGCACATTTCATTTTTTTAACCTAATTACACTGGAACTGCTTGAGAATTCTCCATATGGGATCTTTTTGGACATTTGTCTGTGCTATAGACCCCCTCTCCGAATAATGATGAAAGACTGTAATAAACAAAACCCAGAAATGAAACCAAATGTGAGCTTGTTAAGCAGAAAAAAGGAAATTGATGCTGGTTGGAAAAATGAGAAATATTAGTGGTTTGTCCATTACTGTGATTCAACTCCTTAATCAGTTACATGGAACTCTATCATTTTTATGAAGCTGGGGTTGACATAAAAGTTAAAGGTATTTTGCCACTGATTCTGTACCACGTTGAAAATGCACCCTCCATCGAGAAAATGGGGAATGGCCCTCTGATGCTATAAAAATGGCTTTTTATTAATGAGTTTTAGTTTTTATTGCATCTTAATAAAGCTCATAATAATTTTAAATTAATTTTAAACATATTTATGAAATAGAAACTATAATTAAACTAAAAATATTTAAATAAAAGTAGAGGAATGTTACAGTTCATTAGTAGTACTGACAATTTCAATTTTTGAGGAGTCTAACAAAATAATGGCCAAGCAACTTGGGCCAGGCAGCATAATTTTCATTCTAAGTAATGCAAGACTGATGCATTCTGCAAGATGCGTGGGGTCTTTGGAAAGTTCACCTCTTGGCATGTGCTCTGTGAGGGGCCATTATTAATTTCAAATATTAACCTAAAAAGGGGGGTATGGATTTTGTAAACTGAATTATGGATTGAATTCAGTTGCTGGCAAAATACTACATATATTCATTTGACTAGAAATGACCATTCCTGCTTAAATTCTAGTACACAGAAGACGTATAAAGGTGATTTTTTTTTCCCAAAGGCCAGTAGAGGGTCGTTCGTACCTTAGGTATGCGCAAAATATTTAATACATGCAGAGAGCAAGGTGAACAACCTTCCCCGGAAAAAAAAAACCCACCTTTGTTCCTATGTTGCCCTTATTGAAGATAAAATATTCTGGGGAAGGAGCCTTTATTATAACCTCTCCCTTACTTCCAGGAGAGGTGAAAGTTGCAAGAGGAGAATGAGAAGCCCCTTATGGGGGCATCTTATCATCTATGGCATCTTATCACCAACTCACCTGTTAGGTGCTTTTACAGAGACAATCGTGTCCCTCCTTCCTCACCCATCCGGCTGTACATCCCTGCTGCTTCCCTCCTGCTGGGTCTAGTGCTTGTCCAGCCCTTTGAAAGCTGGGTTAGCTTCCCACACCATCAGCAAACTAACCCAGGGTAAAAAAATTCTGCTGCTTCCACAGGCTGCTGCTCCAGTGAGCTGAACTGAATTACTGGGAAGTCAGACAAGTGCCAGTGCACCAGAAAAATAAGATGGAGAGGTACAGAGTAAAAGCAGGCTGTGAGATTGGCTTGAATATCACAAAACTTCATTCTCCGAGCCCTGAAGTGGAGCCTGCAGCAAGGGATGTGCGCTCTTGAGTGCGGGCAAGTGCCTCATCAGCACCTGCTGATGGAGAAGTTAGTTAGAGAGGGAAGCCTGTACTTGTTAGATGGAGAATATTTGTTGCTTGTTCTCAGTCCTTCTTTCCCTTCTAGCTTATGCAGCCAACCATAACCCCAAAGTAGGCTGGTGGCAGACTGGAAATAGTAAAGCTAGAATATGTTAGAAGACAGGAACCAGTCTGCAGGATGTTGTGGCCAGGTGTCTCTTTGGACATTTAGATATTTGGGAAAGTGAATTCAGACTAAAATATCTACAGCTCTAAAGCTCAGAAACAGGCAGGTTGCGTTGACGAAGGCTGGACTTGGCTGAATCAGGAGAAAGACTTCATGGCAGCCTTCTTTCTGAGTGAGCACATGTTCAGCTGTATGGAAAAAAATACAGGCAAGGCAAGGATATTATTGTCAAGGAACTCAGGAGATTACACAAAGGAGTACTTCAAAGGCAGTACAAGAAAATCCAAGTGTATACGTACACAGCTTGACTTCTTGCCACCCCTGCATCTGCACCATCTCTGTAAATAATTTCCTGCGTAGAGATCTTGGCATTCTTCTGTGTTATTAATTATTCAGTATGCAGTTCATGAATCACAGGGGAGAATGAGTTTGTTGCTGCATCAGAGGTACTTGACTGAAACATAAAGTAGAAAGACTGTACAGTTCAACAAGTTTGTCATGGATTAATATCAGCACCACATTCACAATGCCACTGAATTTGGGATTAAAGTGCAGTTCACAACTGGGCAAAAATAGATTACCTACCAAAAAAGTAAGCAGTTTTCAGTTGCCTAAATCTATATGCTGATTGCAACATGAGTTGCAGGAGCTCTAAATGAAGAGAATGAAAGTATTAAAAAGCTTCTGTTACCTCTTTTTGAAGAAATGTTACATTTCTTGACAATTGTAAACATCTGAATTTTCAAATAAAACATTTTGACCAACAAAATAGTATTTGAGATTGCCCATTAAACCAAAACCAAAATGTTTGAACATCTGTAGTGTTCATGCCAATGGAGTGTTAATCTACTGGGAACTGAACTCTGTAGTACACAGGATTTTGAAATGTTTATGTCTCTTTCTCTGAGTTTCTCAAAGCTTCTATTTTTTCCTCCTGGAAACACTCTACATGTGGCAGAGGCATGGTGATCCGGAGAAGGAAGCTTCTGCAGAACTATCTATGGCGGTTCCTTCAACCAGAAGCTAAAAGTAGCACCTCAACCAGTTAGGCTTTTCTGTACGTACATGCTGTATGACAAGCTGAGCAAGACTCTGCAGCATAGAGTGAATGGGGAAGAATTTCTTCTGCCCTGGTCTCTCTGCCCTTTGTACACACTGTGGAAGGATAACTCTGACCTGGAGCAAAATGGTTTGGGCTGGAGTCCAAGCTGTGAGCCTGGGAATGAGGAATGAGAGCAGGAATGAGGAAGAACAGAAGGCATGGGAAGTGAGATACGTTATGAGAAAGCTGGTAACTCTTGCTCTGTTGTTCTTAAAGGTAGGGTTGTAAAGTCAGTTTTGAGGGAAAATACAGAACTGAGCAGAAAATGAAAGCTGTTGCAGCTAGAGCCCTACTAGGGAAAAGTGGGAGCTGAAAACTGAGCTCTTACCCATCTGCAAGCTGAAAGCTTTCTTCCCCCGTCTTTGTAATATTAAAATGGGTTGGAAAATCTGCTAAATACCTTGTCAGCAAAATATTCTAACATATTATTGAGTGTAGGTAAAGTAGTCCTTGTGTTGAGAGTGTCTTTGTATCAGGAGAAACATTTTTTTTCCTTTTTAGGGGAACAGGAGGAAAATGGGCCTCTTGAAAGAGTTCAGTGCCCTAAGCTTTAGGAAAACAGGAGGAGAATTCTGACAATTCTATCACATTTGCAATGGAAAATGCTATTAAGGGTGGAAAGACAGGTAAATTAAAAGTTTCAGAAGAGCTGTTCAAATTGAATGAGATACTTAGCTAAAACACAAATCCTCTCCCTTAAGAAAAACAGCTTCCTTCATTTTATGATCTTTCCTGGGAAAATTAGTCAAGGCTTATCACCTGACACCCTTCTATTTTTACTACTTAACAGAGACACAGTTAAGAGCAGGAATGGTGAAATTTAATCTTTAGAACCAAAATCTTGTCTTAATTGTACACTAATGCACCATCTGCATTGATGTAGACTCTGAATACATGCTAGTGTAGACTCTCATTTATATCTTTTAGAATTTAGAATTTGTTTTAGCATTTAGAATTTTTTAGAATTTCTGTCAGGTTTTACATATATTGCTATGTATGTAATAAATATTTAGGCTGTATTGTCTACTGGTAATGGCAATAGATTAGAAATATTTTGCTCGGTTCTATTAATAGTGATGAAAGACTTCAATGAGCTGGAAGCAAAAATAGTGTACATTTCAACACTGTTCATCTTGCAACACTTTAGACTACCTTCATCGCATGCACAGTATCTCAGCTTCTGCTAGAAGTGCTGTGAATGTTGGTTTTGATCAAAAGGACGTTTATTTTCCTTGAAATTTGGTGCAGCTTATCATCCTATGTCCTGAAGGTCTCTAAAATACCTTACATTTCTGTTTGCCTAGGAAAACGCCATGGGAGGTGAATCAGGTGGAACATTAGGTTATAATTTCATCTCACAGAACATTTTCCAGAAACATTTATCTCATTAGAAAGCTTTAACATTGCCAGAAAGGGAGACCACCATTAACAGGAGAGCAGGAGTCAACAAATCCTGTATGGTTATAGGAGCTTTTGCATTCTTGATCTCCAGCACTGTGACAAAGATGTAGTCCAGTCCTGAAGGCTTGCAGTCTGAAAACCACTGTATGCTGTGCTTCAACGGCATGGCTCAATCCTGGATTGGGCCACCTCTGTTAATCTCTTCCTGGGAATTGTCCAAAAGACTTTCCTTTATAATATCTACTGCCTGTGATGAGCTTAGAGGTTGGAAATCTTTAAATTAAACTGGGAAGGAACTAGATGACATGCTGTGGGTAGTAACATAGAAGAAGTGGGTTATTGCATTGCTTGGGGGTATTTGTGCTTGGGAAAGACTGAATATAGTTTTGGGTACTTCATATATTTTTCAAAGTATCTTATGTAGTAAAATTAGTGTATGTTGAAATAATGTGTTTTACCTTGCCATTGGATCAACTAAGAACATGCACAAGCTTGCTTATGGATCAGTGATGAGCTGATTAGTAGGAGCATGTGAAGTGCCTTAATGCGGTCACATATACATACTCTTAATCACCTTTAAAACAGTTTAACTCCATCTGAGAGTGCTGCAGAACTGTAATTGCCAGGCAGAGTCTGAGTCTTTGGCCACCACTGTGAAATACAATCTTCCACACAGATAACATTCTGCAAGACTATTTCCAGCAATGGGTCCTATTTGCAAATGTAACAGACTAAAGTAAAACATACTTCTCTGGATCAAAAGCCAATCAAACCCCCTTCCGCTAATGAAAGACGAGACTGAAATAGTAGAAAACATATTGTGAACAGTCATCAATTAATTAAGAAAAAATGTCTGATTTGGGGATTGAACCAGACATGCTGTGAATGGGGTTGTCAGGCACAAGTCATGCTGAGTAATGCTAGTAGGAGAGAACAGGGAAGCTGTGATCATCCTCGTCTCTGGTACATCTTCTAGTGGTCTAATCACAACCAGTTGGCTAAGGATTTGCCTGGCACTGGAAGAAGATGCCTAATATAGGCTCACCCCTTCAGAAAACAGGTAAAAAGGCAGGTTATGCAGTTTTTACCATTCATTCATCTTAGGAGGGACTGTGGTACCGTAAAAAAGAAATAGAAATAAATGCGACAGAAATCAGTTCAGGTATCGAGTTTAAGAGCATTTTCCTTTCTATAATATGAACATGATAATGAAGTATTAGAAGATTTGGATCACAACAGTGGGTCCTAGACCTGGTTGCCTGCTAAATAGGCCTCCTCTACAGTAATTAAAGCCCCTGGCAGACATAAATTTGACAGTACTGCTAATTACCCAACCTTGTTCACTGGAAGGGAACTAGTTGCCTGTAAAACAGAATAAGTGTAATGTAATAGAAATGACAAAGACTCAGAGTTCAAGAGGAAAAATAATATGTTTGGAATTAGGAACGCAAGCATCTTTGTATAGTTTCTTTTTGTATTTGTGCAAACTTGAAATTTGTTCAGCAGACAATTGTTGGGAGCAAAGAGCTAATGTGACTGACGAACACTATCCCTCCTGTTGGCTTGATTTTGTTTTTCTGAGTACTTCCTTTTTCATTAGTGATCCCAGTGAACCAATATTGCGTGCTTAGCACTGCTGCTCCTCATCATGCCCAAATGATGAGTCAGGCTGCAAGAATCAGGTTGGCCTTGCTTAATAAAACTTTGTTTTTTGTAAATCTTTCTGCCTATTTTGTCTTTTAGCAATAATGAAGTATTCATAGCAAGTAACAATTCCTTCTGTTGGTTTTTTTTTTTTTTTTTTAAATTACCATAAGTCAAGAGCAGGAAGAATAAATGATTGGATATGGGATTCACATGTCAGGCTTGAATTTCTTCAAGAGTTCTGTAAGCGATTGATTGTGCCCACACACCCATCTGCATTTTTTAAACATTTTTATTTCATGTTCAGTAGAAACAGTATTGTTTATTTCATAAAGGATAAGCAATTAGGAATGAATATAATTAATATACGTGACTTTTTTTCCTGGCTCTTATCACAGTTCCAACAAGCCATCCCCATCTATGCTTCAGTAGGTTTTATGAAACACTTGCAAATGACAGGCAGATGGCCTCTTTGGGTTGCTGTGTTAAACAGTGAAGATTAATATTGCCACTCTTCATGCAGTATGTTCAATCACATCTTGTCTGCCAGAAGCTGGTTGTTTTCAGTGCCTCTGTCTATAAATACTTATGGTCTCCTCTATAACTGAACAAATAAACAAACAAACAAGCTTGAATAATATTCTTAATTCCTTTATATTCTTAAGAAATGTATCTACAAAAAATAATATTTCTCATAAAGTAATATGAACCTATCCATCCTTACTGAATTTACACCTAATCCTTATTTTTTTAAGAGACCACAGTACCTTTGTATGGTTTTACTGTCTAGATCTTATTGGGGAAGACAATGTTCATTGTGAGAGCTTGTCAACTGATGGAAAATAACGCATGACCAGATGCTAAGGGTATCAACTGACGATGTAAGAATTACCTCATACCAGCTCCCTATGTGGAAGCGTTTTTATAGAAGGTAGCTCTTGCCGCTAAAAGTTTGACTTCCCAGCACTTGAAGCAAGCAAACCTACATTGTCCTTAGGCTGGAAATGGCAAGGAATTGGATATTTCTAGATTTTCAACACTGGAGCATACCTGGCTAAGGAGGTTAGTGGTATATTGTGGGTTTATACCTAACTACTCCTCTGCCTTGACTGCCCAAAGTGGAGGAGCTCCAGATGATTCCCATTTAGAAAGAGGAATTTCTAAAGAATGTAGCTGTCCATGGAGGATGTTTAGTGTATCTACTGAAATATCTACATATAGTGGAATATCCTGATCTCTGTTAATCATTGATTAGAAAACTAAGTGGAAGTGTCATCTTTTCTCCCACTTCTATATAGCACTATGCACACTTAACATAGATTAATTGACAATCATTTCATCTCTTCTGCACCCCTGAGGAAAACCTTACTGAATGAATTATTTTGATACAGTCATTGACACAATTTTTATCCACTTAATTTCATTTTTCTGTTTTAAGTGACAGCAAAAAAATGATTTTTATGTCTTATTACTTTGAAGGTATTGTATATCTGTCATTCAGTAAACATCTATCATGCTAAACTTTCCTTTTAGAGATCACAAAAGTATCTGAAAAGCTGCCTTGTGCTGTACCCTGCAGCTCATCGCTTTTCTCTTTTATATATATTCTTGCTCATGCTAATCAGGGGGTTCATTGTCTGTGATACTACAAACACCTTCATCTTTCAGCCTCTATGCAGTTAGTTGCAAGCCTTCCTGGAACAATATTTGATACTAAAGACTTTATGAATAAAAGGCTGAACTGGTCAGCTATCTGTAAAAACTATATGTTGGAAAGTGCCAGGTATTTTATTTACTTTGGCATTTTATCATAGGTTATTTTTCCCGAGGAGTTCATTTTACTGGATAATACGAAGATTCTTGGCACTCTTATCAGTACTTAAGATATGACAACTGGGTCTAACCTCAAAGAAGTAAGCTAAAAGAAGAAAAAAAGACAATTACATTATTATTAAATGCGTGCTACTGTTTATAATACTGTGGCAAATCTTGCTACCTTGTCCAGATGTATTGTTCTGAACTGGAAGAGCAGGATCCAGACGCTTGTGTTTTAAGAATGTGGAATAGTTTATACCGTATGGAAGACATCCCCAAAACACTACTCACAGCGTGAGGTCTGTTGACATCACTGATCCTACGCAATGGCCAATGCCCCCATGCTGCCACTCCTCCTTGCAGTCATTTGCATGTTATTGAACTTTGGGAGGGAGTTAGTGCTTAAGATATGAGAGGGCACCACAGTCCCAGTGGATGAATAAGAAGAAAATGGTCAAAAGGCTAAGAAAATGAAAACTTGGCTTTGGCAGATGTAAACTACTTCATTTTTTACGCAGGGGGTTGCAGATTGCAGAACCTCGGTTATTATGTTGTGGCCCAGCATCGCACAGTGGCTTTGTTTGAAAGTAACAATGATTTCTTCAGAAGAGGGAAGATAAATCTCCTTCTGAAGGTGATGCTAACTATAAAGAAAGCCTAAGAAATAAGACTAGACTTCTAGGTTGTAGGCAGCTGAAATTAGATGAGATGATCCTTTTTTTTCAGTCATCTTAAAAATAAAAGAATAAAAAATAGTAAAAAATAAGTCATGATCTCTGAGTTTTTCTTTTAAAATAGTACCTTATTTAATCTTATCACCCTGAAATAAAAGAATGCAAACCCTTCAAACATACTATAATTCTTTTGTTTCATTAATAAATTACCTTCACTATTAAGAATGCCTTCATTTTAAAACTGAATGTAGCTTACATCAGCTTTCAGATCTGGTTAGTTGTCATTTATTAAAGGGCTCTTTGATTCAGCAGATGAATTTCTGTCACATGCATATGTATGTGAGGTTTTATAAGCTTATTCATTTTAGACTTCCCAACCCCTACTTCAGGGGCACCACCTTCAGACCAGTTTGGTGTCCCAATAGGTCCTGTAGTTGTAACTTTCTGTCTTTTTTAAACAGAAGCCCTGGGAAGGTCTTTTAAGTCTAATGCCTAAAAATTTAATCTTTCTTCTACTAAAATAAACATGACATAAACACAGTTAAGTACACAGCTGGGAAAACAACTTTGAATGAAAGAAGGTAAATCGTTCTAATTTTTCTGTGGTTAGAAGCAAATATTTCAGTGTCATTGATTTTAATGATTTTTCTTTTTTATAATTAGAAAGTAGTTCTTCCTAAAGGTAGATGGTTTCATTACCTTTGCTTGAATAGCCTGACTAATTTGATTTCATGCCATATTTACCAACGTATGTTGTTAAAAATAATCATGATAAGGCTATAACAATTTAGCTATATTTTGGCAGTCTTAAAGTTGTATCCATACATACATATATATAATGTTCTGCATTGTATTTTTAAGTCCCAAATGGAGTTCAGTGTCTTTAGTGTGCATCAGGTCATTCATCATGAATCTGATTCAATGTTCACTGTGATCTATGCATTTCCTTTAGTGAGATTTACATTGTGCACTCATGTGAAATGTGAGTGCAAAAGCAACTGAGATATTCTGTTGTTTTGATTCATCAAGAAAAAGGTATATGAAAGAGAAAGTATTTTTGCCTGCATCTGATGACCAACTAATGTATATTTGTTGGATTATCTTTTTGCTTTTTAAAAATCATCCCACGACCTTTCTGTATGTGAGTTACAGAAAACTTTATTATAGACCCTCACCTTCCCAGTAGCTCTTCTGACTGTTATTTGTGGGTGTTATCTGAGAGTGCAGATAAATTAAAGACTTGCATTCAAGGAACAGTATAGTTAGCCTGCTGTATAGGAGCATGCATATCAAATGTGAGTGTTGTATATCTGAAAACAAAAAACAGCCCTCAAAGCATCAGATTTCTCAGTGTTGCTGCAGTCAATTTGCCTTTGGAGCTGCAGAAGCTTGATTGCTTGATTACGGATTGTTGCAGTGGTTAAAACAACTCTGGGGAAAATAGGTTTTCCTTTTTTTTTAACAGAGAAAAGGAGCTGAAAGGAAGAAGAAAATAGAAAAATCTAAAATTGTTCAGAATTTAAGAGTGGTTTTTTTTAGCAAAATGGGCTGTTTTTGGAAACGTAATGTTCAAATAAATGTACACTGTGAAGCCTGTTCAGGGAGGAGTGGGTATGTCTGTATCCAGGACACTGAAAGTTCCTGTCTATACTTTCTGTCTAACTAACTACTCCTTTTTCCTCTTCTGCATAATATGTCACATAATTTCCACCCTGTTCATATCCATAATCAGAAAGTAGCTAACATAGTCATCCCTTGATTGACTGTGTGTGCAAAAATGCTTCAATCTCTCTGTATTAAACGGCAATGCAGCCAATTTTATTTTGTATTTTTATAAACAAGTAATCAGATTATGAAGTTGTATAGTCTAAAAAATAGTTTATAAATAAGAAAGGAAATTAAAAAAATCAAAAAAACAGTTTGAATACTGTTATGTTTTATACTATTTAGACCAATATTAATGCTAAAAAGGCCTACTGTACTTTTTCAGTTTAGTGTCCTGATTTGAGAAACATCAGCACGCTTCCTCTTTAGATGGCCTGGGCATTACTCCTGAGATGCCATGAAGTGATTCTGGGGGTTGGTAGAATGTGAAAACCACAGGGATTATCGTGATTTTACAAGTACTCTTAAGTGGTGAGACTTTAATTGAAGAAAAGTCTATGTGAGTTTTGTACAGAATGTAAAATATATGGTAGCAAACTGCTCTTTGCGATGCACATTTAACTCACTTGCAAGCAAAGCAGGCTCATTACAAACCCACCTCTGCTCCAGCAGCTCCTCGGTCATGCTCTGTGGGCCACCAGTCATCTGCAGAACGTTCTGTGGGATGTTCTCAGGAGAGCGCAGGGGAACATGTGGTGTTCATTCACTTTGCTTCCGTTCTTTTAATTGCACAAAAAGAAGTTAAAAATCTGTCAGTACTTTCCCAGTGCAGTCTAGCTTCACTGTAACAAACCCCAGGGAGTCATGGAGAATTGTTCATCCTAGCAGGGCTGGTTTGGCAATTTGCTGTACTGAAATAGTGAAGAAACATCCAATTTCAGCTACCCAGTAATAAGTTGTGCTTTTATGGCAATTACTTCACACTGCTCAATAGTTAAAAGATGCTTTAAGAAGAAAACAGTGAGGAAATTAAGAAGGAAGAAATAGGCCTTTAGAGGCTAAATCCGGCACGCTGTGATAAAGACAAGGAAAATAGGGTTTGTGTCTAGAACAGCCTTCTGTAAGCAGACACTCCAATATGGCTGATGACCAAGGGAAGCGTACCTTCTTGCTGTGGAAATTACTAAAAACAGGAGGAGGGTGTGACTTGCTTTAAATGAAGTTAGCCCATGTTTACTTTCCTTGTAAACATATAATGTAGCTGTGAATGAGGTAGAATTCATTTTCTGTTAAAAGAACTCATGACTGTGGTTGCCATGATCTATGGAGAAGGGGGTCCACAGACAGTTTTTCTTCTGATGTTACCTATGTCACAAAGCTTACGATTCCCTGGTTTACTCCCTATTGCACCATCCTGTAGTATATACCAAGAGGGTAAATTCATGGCCCCCATTTAAAGTCGGCAGAGACAACATTTATGCCAGAGATCTGTTTAGTTGCTCTTAATCTCAATAGGCTGCTCTAATTGGTTTATTCAGGCATAATCAAGCATAACTTTTTTTTTTATACTGTCGAGTGATTGTTGCTCCACTTTAATGTAATTTTAGTTAAATTTAATTTTAAGCCATCTCAGCTGAATTACTAAATAATAACATTAAAAGCAAAACAAACCTGAAAAAACAGATACACACTCAGATCTTGTTCTGATTGCAATTCAGGAAAGCTAAAACCAGACAATAAAAGAGCTTGTAATTATTTGAAACAAAGATATATTTTTGAATAAACTAGGTGTAGGTATTAAATCCAGGGTATTAATATTGGATATATGCAGACAGGCATGTGCTTCCATTTGCTTCAATCACTTTAACAACATCTAATAGTGGGCATTAGCAATTTTATATAAATTAATTATTTTAATATCAACATTTATTATCAAAATAACTGTTACTTAAGTAGGCATGCCATAGTTCTATTATCTGGCATATTCTATTTCAGCAGGGTAACTTTTAGTCCTTCACAGTATGACAACCGTAAATATTTACAATTTCCATTTTCTAGGTCCAGATTTTATGGTTTTTCAGCACTTCAGCCATGATCCACTGAATTCCTTGGTAGGGAGCTTAGTAGAAGCTTGATAGACAGAAATTGAAGACAGTTTTCTACTTCAAACTTTGATGTAGCCTTGGTGTCACTGGCCATTCCCCTTTCTTTGGGCACAAAAGAGCTGGACAACTGCCTTAATGCTGAGATATACTGTGAAGAGAAGTATGGCTCTGATGTTTGGGACTGAGATTTCTAGAAAGCACGTGATGCGGATCTGCTCCTCCTGCCATCCAGCACGGGAGGCATTCCTGGGGGAAAAGTGGTGGGATTGCATAGGTGGGAGCAGCCACCTGGGGTCATGGCAAACAGACACAAGTCAAAGCAGGTTGGTGGTGGCTCTAACTTTGTGCTAGGACCAGTCTAGTGTCTGCTCAGGAGAATGTGTGAATTAAATAAAAGGTGTTTGGGTAGAAATGGCATAGGTCCTGTCCATTCTGGATCCATTCTCATTGAGTGCTGAGCCCTAGTTATAAACCTTTGGTCCAGCTGTAACTTGCTCTCTCTTGACATTGTTTAAAGCTTAAACTTTAGATCCGTGATGCCTCTCTTAGACCCTCAAAATCCACCACCAGCATGAGAGGGCAAGTCCTATGCAAAGTTCTGTTTTGATTGGATTTGAATATTAGCACATAGCAGAAAATTAGCAGTAATGTGGCTGTCCTGGCTATGCAAAGAACAAGAAGAATTAACACTTCTTGCTAATGAGGTCTCACTAAAAATATTTATGATTTCCTTTTCTCACCCTAGCTACTCCTTAGCCCTGCCTGGTTCCACAACTGCTGTCTTTTCAATTTGAAGCATTTTGCTAATGTAGCAATCAGCTGATAAGCAAGGGATCTGTGCTTAGAGTACAGAACATGTTTACAAGGTACTTGTAGCAAAACCATTCTCGGTGATGAGCTCTATCCAGACAGCTGCACATCTTGCTTTGAAAGCAGGCAAAAGGAACTGCATTGGACAAAAAGAGGCCTGTGTGACCCACCATGCTGGGTCAAACATCCAATGTGTGCACACTTTGAGTATCACTTCTCTTACCGCTCTGTAGTACTACAGTTCTTGTTCTCCATGTCTCTGCATGATAATAAAAAATTTGCTCTATCCTTATTGCTTGCAGACAGGAACAGATATAAAGGAAGATTGCAGAGGATGTAGAAGCTTTAGGTCTTATGAAGTGCCATGTGATAAATCTAAAGGTAATCATCTGTGGTGGTAAATATAATATACCTCACAGAATTAAATTGAGCTAGTCAGCAGCAACTGGCAAAGAAATGCAATGCTCACAACTTTCTAGCATTCACATTTATTTTGGTAGCTCCACTGGTATTTGTGATGGTTTCTTGTCTTGGATCTCATCACAGAACTTGCAATAGTGCAGGTATGGTCACGTAAGATTTTAAATTGACTGGTGACTGACAGCCCCATTCCAGCATTGCCTTAGCTGCTGCCCAGTGAGAGGCCAAGTGCGTGCCCCAGCACATCCTGCTTAGGAGGAATGCTCTGTAATGGTCGCAAGACAGTGCCTCATTGTTTGCAGATACAGATTTCAATGCAATGACTTGAAATATGCTTCTGTTGCTTACTCACTGATGATGCTAACAGCATTGAAAGCGTAAAAATACTTTCAATATGTTATATTTTTAAATTGTAGCTCTCTAACAGATGAAATTATGTAGCAAACATCTTTTTTTTTCTAACTATCCTATTTTCTTTCTTTCTGCCTTGTACATCACTTTGCATACTAAGACACCATTTCTTGTCAGCTGTATGATACATATGTTGTTCTAGCTAAAACATCTGTTATGTAACTTGTCATAGGTCAGTCTGCTTAATTGTAACATTTTTTTGTGCATCATTGTATTCTGCAATTGCCAGAGAAATTCTATAAACTTTGTTGAGGTAAAAATTTATATCCAACCATTCTTTCCCTGTAAATTTCTTCTGTGAACTTAAAAAAAGCCAAAGAATGAGAAACAATAATTTCTGGCAGTTGTTTAACATGGAAAAAGAAATGTTCATGTTCAGTGTATCCAAATGCTTAAAAGTAGTGATTTCTACTATTGAGGCAGTGAGTCTAGCATAATCTTACTTATATAATAATCATACTTAGATTTTAGTTATTTAATGTCCCTTTAAACATGCTGCCTTCTAAGAAGCAATTAAGTAAGTTTTCATTAGTAAGGTAATTACTTTTTCTACGTCTTGAAAATCATTGATCCTGCTTCCCCTTAAATCAATTGTAAAAATGCCAATGATTTTAAGAGGAGATTCATGTTGCAGGTTTACGTATCACTGATCACATGTAGTCAACTGGCATTCAAGATGAAATCCATCTGATCAAATGTAAGCACCTGCTTACGGGCAGGACGAATCATTCCCCAGGCTCCACTGACTGAACTCTCCACGAACACAACAGATGAGAACTAGCTCTGATGAAGACATAAATTATAGACAGCTAAAACAAAGCACAATTAGCTTTACCCTTCATCCTTCACCCTCTCTGTCTTCAGAGGTCTTCTGTTCTAGCAGGCTGAAAATTAAAATCTCTTCTTGGAATCATCATCGGTCAGCATTCAGCCATCCACAAGGACTGCACATTTTGCCAGTCATTGCAGTATAAACAGCTCAAATTTCAGAGGATGGAAATACTGCCTCAAAAATGCAGCTTTGTAAGAATGTGCAGTTAACAATTTTTCATTTGTATTTTCACAGTTCATCATGCTGGATTTCAAAACATCCAGCTGTATTTGTCTGGGGAGGGTCTGTTACTGATTGTAAGGAAACACTTTAAAGAAGTTTGTTTAAACTAAATATTTATGTGAATTTATAACAGATAGGAAGATATTTAAACAGGATAATAATTCTCAAAATGACTTAGACATACAATAAACTTAGAAGGAAGAAATAACTGATGTCCCTCTGAAGTCAGAACTATGTTGTCAGCTGGTTTGTCTCTGGACATGTACAGGAACTACAACAGCCAGAAACAAACCCCAAAAGTTGTTAACAATCTTGTCTCATTAATCTTTCTCTCTTCCAAACATAAATTTAGGGTAAGGACTGTTGGAGATGCTTTATCTGCTGAGAGACCAAAGTCTTTTAATGGGGTACCTAACAGGAAAATAGTTTTGTCTCAATCTTGCCATGTAAAGGACTTTTTTTGTTTGATGTGGGGGTCATACATTGTAAACAGTTACGTCTTTTACTGTGACTATGCAATATTTCTTTTAAGTTGAAAACCTGTTTTGTAGCAATTATTAGGTTGAGTGCACCAAATCTCACTGTGTGGTAGCTCCTGCCAGATGTTTCTGAGAAGGCTAGTGCGTTACGGGAACTTCAGGCAGAATTTGTTACCAGCATCGACACAGTCAGAGGCACCTGGGTCACCTTGGCGGAGAGGGGAGCATCAGCATCAGCATCAGCTGAACTCAGGTCACGGACTGCGTGCACTCCAAGAATGCTGTGAACGTGCTACTGTAGCATAAACCACAGTGGAGGTGGCTTCAACAATGCTGTTGTGCTTCCTGAGGAGAACACGCTAGAGGAAAGTGGAGGGATCACTGAGGCAGCTTGCTCAGGCACTAGTTTCTCGGGGCTGCCTGGAAGTGTAGCCTAAAATAGGAGAGCCACCTGAGTCCCTCTGGCTTTTTAAAGTCAGTCAGTCACCTACCAGCTTTATCAAATAGTCTCCCAAATCACTCCATACTTCTTTGAAAAATAATGGTAAGAAGACTATGTCAAGTAGGAATAACTGGAAATATGATAGTATCAAAGTGTCTCAAATGATCTTGTGCCTGGTGGCAGTGAAGTGGAAAGGTGCTGGGCGTAGCAAGCAACTAAGGACTTAACCGTTATTCAGGCTTTTGTAAGAGTCCAGGGTTCACCAGAAATGAAGAATTAAAATCTAACTGGAAAGCTTTACATTATAAACTGACAAAAATGATGTCATTTTGAAAGTTGTTTTGCTATTGTATAAACACAATAAGACTTGCATATGAATGGCCTTGTTTGGTAGCAACAGGAGAAAGCCATGAGCTGTAAGCAGCAGAGAGACTGGGCAGAAGCATACTATTATGCAGCCTGGATTGTATAAAAGACAGAAGCAAAATGTCAGTGTTCTCCTATGATAATGTGCTCTCTAGCAGAATTAGATCTCAACAAGTCACAGCTCAACAAGGCAATGGCTAACCTGCCATTGAGGGCAATAGGAATGGAAAAAATCATGGTACCTAATACTGTGACTAACTTGTTGATCATCATATTGTGTCATCTCTTTTCCTCTCCTTGGGCAATTTCTTAAGAGAGTCATGTGGCAGAAGAAAGGAGCTTAATTTGGCAATCAAGCAGAGCTGAGGCTACATTGAGAAGCCAGGGCAGGGTGAGAGGACTTTTTAAAGGGGAAGGATCTGTAGAGCTAGACCCAGCAACTCCTTTATAAGCAAAGATCAGAAAAGTATCACTCTTGTTGGTTATCACAAACATGACAACCACCAAGGTCACACATGATGGGAATGACTGCTGCCCTTCATACTTGCAGTCTAACACTTAATACTCATCAGGAGGTTTATGGTCTCTTCAAGTGAAAGACCATCTAACTTGGTAAAAAAGAGTAACGCTGAGCTCAGGTTGACATAAGATTTGATAAAAATTGGGATACGGCCCCTTGGGCTTGGTGCGACAGAGATGTGGTCAAAGCACTGGAAGGGGAAGATCAGCACCAGGCTATCGGACTCCGAGGAACACAATGACATGGCTGAAAACCTGCATTTATGTTTGGAAAAGTGTAGGAAAAAACAGAGGTAATGAAAAACATCATCAGTTTGTGAAATTTGAAATGGATTTCTTCTTCCTCCTTAAACATTTTTAGTCCACTCAAAACAGAGTTTTGTAAAATAATAAAAACAGACAATGTATTTTGATTTTTTTAAAGAACTTATGAAAGTCAGCACCTTTTAAGAATTTAGAGGAAAAAAGAATTTTGGGGAAGGTTTGAATTCTTTTTTTGTTTATTTGTTTTGCTGGCTTTGTTTCTGCCTTTGTACTAGATAGTCTGTAAAAATGCATTAAGAATTGCTATGTGGGCTTTTTTATTGCTATTGTCTAAAAGGCCTGTATCTACCTATAGTACCTATTTCTTTCTGCCAGTCCACATAAATCTCTTCCTTCTAACTAAAATAATGCACTCATTAAATAGAAATGCAAGGAAAGGGAGATTCTCAAAATATATCAGTGTTAAATCAAACCCAAATTGTTTTCTTTTAATTGAGTTTAATAACAAAAGAATCCCCTGCAGTTGCAAAGGTGAGTTGAAGAAGCATAAGTCTGGCTGGATGGACGAGCCCAGAGGGTTGTGGTGAACGGGGTGAAATCCAGTTGGCGGTGGGTCACAAGTGGTGTTCCCCAGGGCTCGGTGTTGGGCCCCGTCCTGCTTAATATCTTTATTGACGATTTGGATGAGGGGATTGAGTGCACCCTCAGCAAGTTTGCAGATGACACCAAGTT
>JANXJC010000005.1:34634621-34672335 GCA_027564655.1 Leptodon cayanensis
TGTCAGGCATTGGAACAGGCTGCCCAGGGAAGTGGTTGAGTCACCATCCCTGGAGGTATTCAAAAAACGCATAGACAGGGTACTCTGTACCATGGTCTAGTGGGCATGAGTGATGGTTGGACTCGATGATCTTGAAGGTCTTTTCCAACCTAAATGATTCTATGATTCTAAGTCAGTTAAAACCTCAGCAGCCTCTGAAAAGAATTTTTACTGGTCATGTGCTTATGGAGCTTCCTAAGAAATATCAGTCCACAAAACCAACAGAGCCAATTGTGTAATCCTTACAAAGAAGCAACAGAACTTGCCAGTGATACAAGGTATGTCTACATGCATCATGAGGTCTTCCTATGAGTCAATTCCTACTGAAAAGCCCTGTGATACTGTTAATGTACTACCAAATCCAGAGCAGCTGATGTATACAGGAAAGGTGTGCTAGTGTAGGCTTGTCACCCTATGGATGTGACCGCACGCCTTTTGATCTTCTTGGAAGATGGCCGTATCTGCTTACTTTATGTTATATGGGTGCACCTATCATGAAAGACAGCTTTTGCAAAATGCATATATAATCACTTCAGGGCAAGATAGGCCAAACACAGTCCTTGAGTATGTCTGGATTCCATTGGGCTTGTTCCGTTTAACAACAAATTCAAATTTAGTTCTCTGTCATTTCAGTAACTTGGCAAAACTCCCTGCAAACAAATCATGGCATATCATCCAAGGCTCTTAGGTAAAACCAGGATAATAGCTTTTCTTCTGCGTAGCTGTTGCTATCGCTGCAAATGCTCAAATTGTGCTTTGTGTACAAGAACTGGACTGAAACATCAAAGAAACTGTCAGGGCTGTGCTTGCGTTTGGCTTTTAGTCATTGTTTCAGCAGGTCTGGAGAAGAGGGCGAAACAGTGAAACAGGCTTTATAACCCTGTAAGAGACAGCATCACTAATGCTGCCATTGAGCTTTCTATTTTAGAATTGCTGCAACTAGTTTCTGAGTGGAAGAAATGTAAGAGGCACTATAAATACTGGATTATCAGGAAAGCAAAAGCAAACAGGGACTAAAACTTGCAGAATCATAGGCTTCTCAATATTCTAGAAGGCCAATGGGCTGGTTCAAATACACCGGAGCTGTGCTCTATGCAGGAAAAGGAGAATTGCTTTCTCAAAAGGGTGAAAGTTCATAGTATAAACTCAGTGCATGGTCTATATCTGTATCAAGCTTTTTATTGCAGTGCCAGAATTTCCTCCCTCACTAAGTTACAGAAGGTAGTGCAGAAACAGAGGCAAACCAGAGTTAATATGGGTATCTCTGCACTGCACTGCTATGGTCACGTTTACATTAGTGAGTAAAAGAGGACAAGGCATGCTTTCTGGCCATGTGGACAAGTGTCATGACGTAACTCATGTCTCTGTACGGTGACCTTTCTTTTGTCTTGCCCTTTCTGCCTGTTGGGAGTAGTCCCTGTCTCATGCAAACCCCCTGAGCTCTATGGCCAGTGCTGTGTGTGGGATTGCTGCTGAGCCCTGCTAGTACAGACTTAGCGACAGACTTCCCTCTTTATGCTTTAAACTGAGGTAAATGGCACCGAGGTGAAACTGAAATGTAAATACAAGTATTTGTCCAGATAGGGGTCTGTTCTGTTGCTGCTATAGCGGGGGCTGCATATAGCCGAACCCTGGAAAAATGCCTGCTGGAGACATTAGCTCTTTGGCTTCGGTGACACTCTCCGTGTCCTTCAAGGCAAGCATGTGGTTAAGTGTTTTACTGGAAGGAGGTCTCTGTCATACTGATTTGAATTATTATCTTCAAGGCAATGTGACATTCATTTTCTCATCTCTCCTTTAACTCGTCTTTTCTGCTGTTGCCTATAAAGGATGCACAGTCCTACTTCTCTTTCTTTATTGCTGCAGTTGTCATCTCCATCTTACTCTCAACGTATTCTCATCTTTCTTTTTCCATTTTTAAACTTAGGCATTTCCTGTGCATTCAGATGCACCCTACATCAGATTTTTTTCAGACTAGCCTGTGAGACACTCACTGTATCCATCCTAGATTGCTGTCATTATTTTGCATATTTGTACAAAGTGTTTTGTGATAACTGCTGTTCATTGTGTGGGCTGGTTCTTTGTACTGAATCTGGAAAGATAAAGAAGATTTTAAATAGAAGAAATCCTGTGTTCAATCAGTCCTTCTTTTTTGTGATAGCTGATAAGGGAGAATATTTGGGAAATTTTATTTTTTACAATTTTTATTGTTGGTTAACTGGTATGTACCTGAACTTAGAGACAGTAGAATGAGGAAACTTCATTTATATTGTGGTACATGGTTGAGTTGATCCCCAGAGCCACACTTTGATAGAGTTTTTTAATAACTGTTAATTCATGCCATTCTATTATTATCCACACGTCTGAGTAGGCATGCACTTAAAGAAATGCATTTCTGATACTACAGGCTCTAAATAGAGCACCTGTAGAATTTCTTCAAATTTGAGTATGATGAGAAATAGATGTAGAATAGGCAAGGCCTCTACCCCCACACAAGTATGTCACATAAGCTTGAAAATGCATCCTCCAAATTATTCTGTGGATGAATAGAAAACAACTGGCAGTCATCAGCAAAATGCAATACTTCACAAAATACAGTCTAATATTTTACTAATGGCACAACTGCAAAAAAACACAATGCTTAACAGTAGAAGATGTCTGGCCTTTTAATGCTCTGTTAAACACAAATGTTATTAAATTACACTTAAGGTATCTACATGATGTAGTGTCTGTTTTAGATGGCAATTGGACAGTTTAAGCTAATTAAAACTTACAAAAGTCCTGCTTTTGCTGTTGTCTGGAAAAATGATCATTGAATTTAATGGGAAAAAGACAAGTCCTTATTTCGGTCATAAAATGCCATGGATGATTTCTGACATTCAGAAGACATTGTGCTTTCCAGTAAAAGAATGATAAGAAGTGTGGCTTATCTTTCACTGCTTAATGAATTGATTTATTTCTTCAAATTGTTAGAAAGTGCATGAGAATAATTTTATTACTTTGCTTTTTAAATGAAACATGTAGATCCTTAGGGAAGCGGCTGCCTTCCAGTGATGTATATACAAAGCGTGGTACTTGACTGAGATTTCTAGGCACTGCCACACTGCAAATTATAAACATCTACAATAAAATGCTTCTTATAGAATCTGTTTGGATTTGATTCAAGAATGACTAAGTCACTTCTAAAGATTCTGGCAAATAAACTCCAATCGCCTCTTGTACACGTGCTGAGCTTCCAGTAATCTGCTAATTACTCTTAAAATTAACACAATCGGCAGCCTGCAAGAAAATATGCAGCAAGTCTTCAGTCATACAAACTTTTGAAACCAGACCTTTAATAAACATAATGAGACAGCTACTTAATAAGGGCTTTCATCAGAGTTTTAATGTGCTTCATTCTGCACTACACTGCAGAAGGAATTTACAAATAAGGAAACTAAATTACATATGATGCTTTGGGAATAAAATATGGTTGATTACTCCAGCTTCAAATGTCTGGCATAGGTGTGTGAGAGAATATCCCTTGCCAAAGAGCTTTATACCCCCTTATACGTTTCCTTGAAAAAGCTGAACCTCTATTTCTGAGGAAACTTTTTAAGATTAAATCTATTAGGAACTTCTGTCTTATTGCAGAAATTAACTCCAAGAAAACTGTTCATGAGAACGCAGATCATCCTCTGCTTAGAATGAATCAAATGAACATTATCAAGAGGGAAAAATAAAGAAAAGCTTTTTTTTTTTTTCATGAGCTAGGGGAAGTAGGAGGCCTTAGGAGTGCAAAGGGGCTTTTATGATGTCCTAGGCTACAGCATGGAGCTAAGTGGCTAAAAGGGATATAACACATTAGGACTGTATGGACCGACATGCCAAAATCTCAGGGATTTTGTTCTTGTGGTACCTGAATGGGCCAATCCAGTTTTGAAGAACTTTGGTTTGATCCTTCAGGTCATACTGACTTTCTCGTTGGGATACACCGGTGGTATCCCCTGCACCACGGCTCCCTTCCCTTTTCCCTTATTCTCACTTTAAAAAATGTTCCTACTTAGTTTGGGGCTGCAGGACCACACCGAGGGCAAGAGGCATCTGGTGCTGAAGTTCTGCTGATGCTGATCTAAACCCAGCCCAGACCTTTTGTATGTGGTTGTAAAAAAATCAGGCTGATTCACTGGGCATTCATACTCTCAGCGTTTTAGCCTGTTAACCTTTTCTCTTTGTGATGTTTGTATTTTGAAGGAAAAAGGCTAGTAAGTATTTTAAATATTAGGAATTCAAGAACTTGCACACAGTATCTACCATCTTTGGAATTTGGGTCTGTCTCAACAGTAGGCACTATTTCAATCAAAACAATTTGTGAGCAAAGTCAACTTTTGGCACAGTTTCAACTATTTAGCTAGCTGGCAGTTAAATACTCTATTTTTAAAGCTATTTCCAAATGAAGTTATAGATTTGAAGTAAGCCCCTTTTTGCTCTATTAACACTGTTTGAAAAGGCATCTTCTGAATCTGAGGTCAGAAATTCAGCCGGTCATGAACAATGCAGCATTTTCAACTCTGTGTTATTACTATGTGTAATTTTGCAGGAGCAGCTGTCTAAAATATAAACCATGTCTGTGTTATCATGGCAGTAATCATTTGACCAACACTGCTCTTTTGGAAGCCTTGTAATCTTTTTTTTCTCAAGCTATCATCAGTACCTAAAGGATTGCTGGGTTCTCTTTTTCTAAAGTATAGTTTAAAAATTATTATGTTGGATTTTTTTCCTCTATTCAGCCACAAATCAAAAGTATTTTTCATCCGTTTTGCTAGCATTCACTATAGAATTAAACCTGACATTATAAACACTAAAGGTACTTGTGTTGGAGGAAGCAGACGTTTTAAGCTTTCATTCTTCAAAGTGTCCGCTTGTCAAAATCAGAAAGAAGAGGGGAGGGAAACCACATATCGTATGGTAACAAACAAACAAATAAAGCACAAAGAATTTTTCTTTTCAAACCTAGCACGTACTCCAGAATAGTTCTCACTATGGGAACACTTGATTAATCTCAGCAGCTTCCACTTTTCCCAGTCAGGTACTGTCCTGTCACTTCTCAAGCTAATTGTAAATACAAAGCTGTTTTACATACAATAATTGGTGAGCAAGTTGGTGTTCCTGCACATTTTGCCAAGCTGCAGAAGCATATTCTGAAGTATATTGCACATTACTTGAGAGCGCATTTACCCAAGGGAAAACGTGCCCCAAAATAATTTATGATCAGCCCTGTTCTAGCAAAATACAAGGAACGTGTTGTCCTCTCTGGAGCCCTGTGACGCAGTTTCACTGATATAAAATTAGACAAGGCTGAGATTGGTTCCTCTGAATGATTGTACAACGGACACCTGGTTTTGAGTCCTGCACTGGATTTGTGGTTTCCTCTGGGTGCATTGAGCACTGCTAAAGGACCCAAGCCTGTCACCCGGCCCATCCATGGGTTAGTAGGGCCAGGTTCTGCAGATTTCTCCCCTAAAGCAGTGGAAGGTTCAGGGCTTCAGTGCATGCTCTATTAGACCCATAGGTCACTTGATTGAATTGAAGTACAATCTGCTAATTTTTCTTTTTTTTTGTCTCTTTTTCTGTTTGTGGTGGGTTTTGGTTTGTGGGCACGTTTTTTTTGTTTGGTTTTGTTGGTTTTTTTTTTTTTGCTATGTTTTTGTTATTTTTTTTATTTGGGAGGGAAGGAGAGACATGGAGGGAGAAGAGGAAGAGGAAGGGAGAAGGGAAGAATGACACAGAAAAAAATCCTCTGATACCTTCAGCCTTCAGCAGGGAAGATGGTGATCCCTGTGGTCAGTCTTCCAACACTTTACAACACACCTCTCTGAATTCTTATAGACAGTGAAGCTCTGGATGAGAAACTAAATTATAAAGAGATAATTATATGGAGAACAGTGCGTGCATGCATGTATAACATTTTTAATGTATACTTGTATATAGACTATCTATATAAAATTTTTATATACACTTTTAAAATATAGGACAGCCTTATGTAAGAGAACTGTCAGATATTTCCAGGATTCTTCCACTACTGAAGCTACTGCAAATCAGTGGAATGGTGCAGAATAGCAGGATAATTAAAGTGCTAATCATAGGGCTAATCTCCCCCTCTCTACCTATTGGAGTGCATTGTTGAGGCTTGACCGTGGATAACAGTTTGGAAAACACATCTGGAGTATGAGAGCTGGCCTCGCTACCTCAATCTTAGGCCTTCAGTTGTAATGAAAAGGTTTATTGGGTAGCAAAATGTAGAGGGGACCCTCAAGTATGCTTAATTACCCTTTGCTATAATGCAATAACCAGGGGGCTTTCAGTTCATATAATTAAGAGATACTTAAGAAGGCAGAAGGAAATAATGTTATGCATGTGCTGGGACTGGCCTTGGAAACCAGAGCTATCAGCTGCCCCCTGTGAAGAGATCCCTAACTGGTGATGCTTTCCAAACTTCCATTGCGTGGGCTGAACTTCCTGAGGCCGGTGCTTGCCTCAGGCTCAAACTATTATTATGTTTTGCCCTAGCCTCCCCAATCGCATTTGTACGCATCGCAACGTGACCTTTAACAGTGCAGTTACACGCTCTTCTCTTCAACTGGTACCTTTGGAAGCATGGGATTTTAGGGGCAGGGAGTGGGAGGAGAAAGGGGACAGCGCATCGTTGTCCTTCCCCCACTGCCGTGCTGGCGTTGGCGGTGCTCCCAGCCTTTTCCCGCGTCTTCTTTGCAGAGCCAAAAAGGAGGGATTGCTCTCCATGGGGTTGCCAGCGGTGCCCATGGTGCAGCCCATGGGCCAGCTCGGGAACGCAGTTTCTTTCCAATGGTCATAAAGTCTTTCGGTTGAACCCTCTTTTTGCTGTGCAAACTGATGTCAGTGTCGGTAGGGTGGCCCCTAGAAAGAAGGGCTACTGCCAGCGGGAGGCAAGGGGAAACAGGATCTGGCGTAAAGGAATATATAATTGTGGTTTGTTTGTATTTACTACCAAAAAGTTGTACAATAACATGCGGTCAGTGCCGACCAGCAGAACTCATTGTTAGCCTGACTTCAAAGGCACAGTAGTCCTTGAAAACTGTGCATTGGCTGTTACTATGTCGTAAAACACTGTGTGTAAAATATAGGGCATAAAAAAATCACCATTTGTGACAAAATACAGTAGAAAATAAAATATGAATATAGAATTAAACACATTTTTTTCAAAATCAGAAAAATGTTTTTATCGTCCTTAATGTTTTTTCCCCTTCAGTTTTTCAGCTACTGATTTTCCACCAGCACAATGACATTTTGGGGAAAAATATTGATTTCACGGAGACTAGCCTTGCATTTATAAACTTCAACCCACAAAAATATCTCTGAGACTTTGCATTTATGCCTGGTGGAAAAACGGGGTTTGCTTTGTTTTGCATTTTAAAAAACAATGATAAATGTTAAAATGAAGCTGCCTTTCAGAAGATGTGCCTTCAATGCCAATGTCTGGGGCTTGTACAGGAGTAAAAATGAAATTCTGTAGCCTGGTTTGGGGAGGGTTGGTCTTCATGATGCAAGAGCTCTTCCTGATTTTATCTGCAAAATTATCTAATTATGGTGAAATCGTTGCCAGTCTGAAGTTCATTCGAATGGATTAGTAGCACTGGATTCTGACCCTCCTGATAGAAATGTCCACTGAAACTTTGTCATTCCTTTTGAATGAAAAATGTGCTGATCTAGTGCATGCAAAAACAAAAGAGAAACTGCTTGAAGAAAAGCAAGACCAACCACACTGTTCTCTCCATAGGGATGGGAAGAGTTGCGGGGAGGGAGAGGACTAACACAGCTTCACCCCCTGCCTCCCTGTTGTTCTGTAGGGTCTCTGAAAAGTGAATATAAATAAGGTAAGTAAGTGCTCAGCTGGTAGGGCAGGGGGAATTAAAAACCAAACCTAAGGCTGTAGGTCTGATAATTTATTAAGAGATTGCTTTTCATTAAAGAAAAAAAAAAGGCATTGTTTAATTAAAAAAAAAAAAAAAAAAAAAAAAAGGTCTGATTTGCCACTGCTAGAGCAGGCAACTGCAAATGGCAGTTTTGGAATCCAGCTGGGATCGACCCAATCCTTGGAGAGCACAGGTGGTGTTTTACCTTTCTGCCAGGAAAAACAGTTTTCAATTACAGCCTGGCCTCTGTGGGAACCTCACAGGCAGGGGCTGTCTGGAAGAAATTTCAATGCCATGCATTTCCTTCGGTCCTGGTCACAATCTCCTTGCTGATTTGCTTAGGGCTGATTTGCCTCTTGCAAAGAGCACCTGTTTGCCTTCATTTCAGTGCTTTTCAGTTTGTTTCTGCTTGAAAATGCTAGTCTATAGTTTAGAGCAAAGTCAATAGCTAAAATATTTTTAGTTTTTCTGGAAGAATAGCATTTTTTTTGTTTGGCTTGTGCTTGACCTAAAATAAACCAGTTTATTACTTTGGAAATACATGTTTTTAAGTGAGTCTTTTTTTAAAACAATAACAGGAAAGTATATTTTGAAAGGTTAAAAAAGTGAGTGAATTTTTTGATCACAGTGTATTTTTTCATGTTTTAAAATCAAAGTTATTCAGTGCACTCAACGTGAACTTGCACATACTTTAATTGACTCAAGTCTTCATTTTTGATGAGTAAATTATCTGTCTAAAGAATCTGACATCCTTCTGTATGAAGGTTTGATGTTACAGAGCCTGACACTGTTCCTTTTGATTGCCATGGTATCTGATCACTTTGACTAAGATTCTCTCTGTGTGTCTGAAGGGAATTAAAATGTTTCCAAAGTGGGATTTAGGACCTAGAGTTACTTTAGATGCCAGACCTTCTGGTGTGACCACATGCCACGCTGCAGAACACATGCCTGTTCTTTACTGATCTTCTTAGCGTGAGGGTTGTCTAACAGGAAAATCCTTTTGACTTGGGAGGTTTACAACTTTAGACAGTGCTCCTAATGTCTTTCTTTATTTTCTACGTGTTTTATATTCTGTAGATTTACTAGATGTTCAGACATTTTTAGAACATTGGGTAGATGTATCTTCAGAAAAAGACCAAGCAAAACTCTAAAGGATTTGTTGGTGTTTGCCTGCTTTTGCTGACAAACCACAGCTGCACATGAACTTGGTGACTGCTCTATTCTTTAAGCAGCCGGTAGCACAGCTGTGCCCTGGGGAGCATTTAGCAAGTACAGATTACAGGACAGGTCTAAATTAGTTCCTTGTGTATTATGATCTGTGTCTAGAGTTGAAATGCCCCATAACTAGGTGGGACTACATTCTATTCAGATTTAACGTTGACCTTTAGAACTACATCAATAACAAGGATAGTGTGGATTTAACAAATTATTATGCCAGTACTATAATGTAACGAGTGGTGATCCTCAAAATTTTTCTGAGGTGACACTACATAGATATTTACAGTGGCACTCAAAGGCAGTCTAGCCTTCTTTGCAATTTCACATACCCAGCAGCTGTGGCTGTCACAAAGAAAATGTTGCCCATCACCTGATAGACATTTATCCAGCTTTGTGTTAGAATACATAGAGAGCCCAAACATACACTGCAGACCCGTCAAGCAAGAGGGATGCTTGTGTCATCGTTACTTGGTGGGTATTCTTCTCTCCAGATGACCGGAAAAGGAGTGCCAGAAAAAAAGATAGTAGAGAGGGTGCTCTAGGCTGAATCTCAGTCCATTCTACTAGAAGTAATTTGGACACTTGTGATATGTGAAGTAATTTCAATTCATCAGGCTATTTCTTATCTATTGTATTATTGGTACCGAATTTGATCAGAACTGCTATGCCAGATTCAATAGCTGAGCATCATAACTGTAGTGCCTAGTAAACATAGCTTATATTTGAAATAATATTGCATTTCAGCTGATCAAATCCAAGTATATTCACAACATTAATTTTTATGCTTACAGGAATTCTACCTAGCCTATTTAATACACTGCATGGAGTTTAATTCTATGAAGATGGAAAACACAATCAAATCGTCTTGCAAGCTCAATATCAGTTATTAGAATTTTTTACAGTTACCCATAAGCACAGTGAAATATTTCTCTGCTCCTGTACCTAAGCTATATATAATAGTCTAATGTTTAATCAATTTTTAATTTAAGATCTGTTATCTAATTTAAACTTACTTTGGGTTTTAGTTGCTGTGCTTGGAAATGGTGTATAAAGGTGTCACTTGCACATACTGACTGATCTGGAGGAGTTGCCATAATAATCCTTTTAACACTTCTAAAGTTTGAAAGTATTTGTACCTAGGGGCCCCAGTCAGTCCGTTACCAGAAAGGGTGCAAATGATTGATACTGAGACATGGAGTGGGGCCACAGCAGAGCCCTGGATATGGGGGCATGGGGAGAAGATGGAGGGGCTGCTCCTGAGTAAAGCTTGGGGCATGGTTCTGGGGCGAGGGAGCAAGAGCTGAGCTTGATGCAATAGTTTTTAGCAGTTGGTTTGGGAATTGACATTGTTTTTCATAATAGCCACCTCTACTGAATCAGCTTGGACTAGCACTACTAATACAAGCCCTTTCAGTAGTCCCACAGGCAGAAAATCCTCCATGGGACAGAACCTCTTTGAGGTCGTGGCACATCAGATGAATTCACCATCTGCTTTCATACAATTTACAGCAGTTTCAAGCTAGTTTGACTCTGGAATTGCGCTTTTCTTAGTCTGGTCTTTGCTGAGCAACGTTTATCGGTACTTTAAACACAGGATCCTTGAATGAACATATTAAAACTTTGCATAATAGAAACTTAACTGGAGCTAATTAAACCTGACTAACATGAAAGATTAGGAATACAAAAAGTGTATTCTCCAAGTGATGTCTCATTCTTCAACATTTATAGTATTTATTTGCTAGTAGAAATTATATAGGACTGTCTATACAGAGAGAACTGAGTTTTTTTAAAGAGTTTCTAAGTATCACATATGGTTCAAAAAAGCCCAGTCAGAAGTGCATCCACTGATTTCCTATTTCTATTTCTCTGCCAGAGTGAGCAAGTAAATATGTTTGAAAATAACTGTTGTTTTTTTTTTTAATTAATGCATTTATAAATGTATCATTTATTTATTGGTTTGTGAATGCTACTGTTGTTTTGCATGGTAAACATTCAGCTAGTATGTTTTCACTTGCCAAAACCCCTCCAGAATTGTATACCCAATAGCTATTGTTTAGGTAGAGATGATGTTATCTGTAGCTGAAAATATTCAATACACTTCCTTTACTTTGTTCCAAATGCAGATATAATATGGTGAAAATGTATGTCATGTATCTTTCCATGTCCAGATCTCTTTAAGCTCTCTCCGAGTTTGATGTGTGCAGGGAAGACACAGCATGGCCCAGGGAGGGAAAATCATGAAAGCATGTGGAGCTGTGGGTGGGTAAATACTATAACTGTTATGCAGAGAGGATTCATGCAATCACAGAATAATGTAGCTTGGAAGGGACCTCTGGAGCCACTCTGCCCAAAGCAATGCAAACTCCAAAGTTACATTAAGCTGCTCAGGGCTTTGTTCAATCTTTTTTGGGTATCTCCAAGGGTGGAGATTGCACAGCATTTCTGGGCAACTGTTCCAATATGTGACCACCCTTATTGTGTAGGATGTTTTTTTAATCTAGTATCTAACTGGATTTTCTTTTGCTGCAAATCTTGCCTAAGTGTATCCATCTTAATGAGACTTGCCTAGTTTCCCTCTGTAGTGAATAGAAAGAACCCCCTCCTGAAGTCTTTTTGGAAGGGACTGAACATCCTCAGGATGTGCCTCAGACACGCAGGGAGCCCATATAACACAGAGAAATGGTCATAAGGCACTTCTAGATGGTCAAAGTCAGGTGAGAGGATCCTTTCTGGTCTGACAAAGACACCTCTGCAGGTGCTTTGAGTGGGCCCTCAGAAAGGGTATTATTGGAGCACCTTCTCACTGGGTCTAAAAGATTCAAGCTAGTACTCCTGATGCAGCTGGTTTTGCTGTTTGGGATTGGTTTAGCACATTGCCTTGCATACCCCAGCTTAGTTAGCTCCCACTGCCTGACTCCTGAGCCTTCACAAGAGAAGGTAGCTTCTCTTCTTGGCTGTCTGACTCTGAAAACTTTAGCTCTTGCAAAGTGAGCAGTTAGTGAGTTTCCTCCACAAACCAACTCTGTAATTTGGAAGTCTTGATCTTTTTTAACTAGACAATTTTTAAAGAGATAATTATTTCATTATACAGTCCATTTGTTACTCACTGATGCTATAAATGGCTCATTCTGTGGGTAGGTGCCATATATATTAGTATTCTCTTGAAATACTTTTAATGCTATTTTTTGCTATTTCTTAGTGCTTAATTATATATTATAGTCCATACTGCATGGACATTGCAAATGGGATTTTTTTGTTTACCTTTTGTTGATTCCTTATTCTTTATTGCATATTCATTTCTGTTTCATCTTAGTGTGAAAATCTCAAGTACTGGCATCTGAGCAGAATGATTCATGCCATGGGTCTGGAGGAGCTAGGCTGAGTTTAGCATTCCTTCTAATAGTAGAACACTTTTAATATCAGTCCAAATAGTCTTTCTTTTAAAATTTTTTTTTACTTCCTTATTTTTTCACACTAGGAAATTTACTTAGAGAGGGTTTTAATCAGAAGAAACAAGGTTGGGATTTTTATGCGGAGAACTACTGGAGGAAAAGCAGCAAACAACAATCAGAAAGGCAGAGAGGGCCAGAGGCAGTTGAGCAGCTGTTGAGAAAGAACTGGAAGGAGGGAAATTATTTCAGCCAAAGGCTCAAAGCCCTTGCTGGAGCACAGCAACCTTAAAGGAGGAGCAGCGATGGCACTGCCTGCATTGTCAGGGGAGCATCCATCTGCAAGGAACTGGCTTTAGCCATAGGAGATTGGTATCATCAGTTCTCCTTTCCAAGCAAGAAAGACAGTCTCTGACTGCTAAACCTGGTTGCACACTTAAGGAGTTTGGGAGGCACTGTTTATGCCTATTATTATTGGTAATAATAATAATCAGCAGCATGATAATAACAGTAACATCCTTATCCAAATGTCTCCAGAAATCAAGATAGCCAAGATCTATGTGGGACTGGGTCATGAAGTTCAGGCTGGTTTACAGTCAAGGACAGTAATCTACGTTTGACTCTTTCTTTTGTATATATTGTAGAGCTGACAAAGCAGTTTGTAAACTTATTTCAGAAACATACATCATACATGAACATACAGAAAATATTTTTGAGTTTGTTTCTTTGGTGATCTGAATTATGCAATGACAGAGATAGTCTAGATGAAAGCTCTGACACTGCAAATTTAAGGAAAAGATGTTTGTCTACCTTTCATTTCTGGGCTAAGGTGCTGGTATATAGGCTTTGCTTTAAAAGTTATTTTGTTTGTTTTGTGTTATAGTTATGTGGATTGGAATAATTTTTTTTTTTTTTTACTATCCTTTTAGGTACCAGTAAGCTTAATTAAAGAGAAACAAAGAAAATTAAAATAAAGCGAGTCTAGACTTGATAGGCCAGACGCACTTGTGTTGGGAAGAGAAGGATAAATTGCAGCTCTTTTCCAGCACAGGGCTTTGAGGAAGGCTACATGGTGTTTCCACAAACAGCTTTCATTAAAGCTTCCCCTTCTGGAGGCAGCATCTGTTCCCAGGCTGCGTTCTGTGCTCAGCCTGCCAAATTAATACGACAAACACATGTACTGCTCACAGCTGCCATCATCCTGGCACGGAGCGGGGCAGGCAAGTGGAGGGAGTGTGGCTGAAGTCCCAAGCATGCTTCATCTCCTCCAGGCGTGATTCCTCATTGCGAGGAGATGGAGGGGGGAGAGCAAGTGTCCATCTCCCTCTGTCCTTCCTGCTTAGCCTCTTCAGTCTCAGGCTTCTCCCCATCTCGGACATACCTGTTCTCAGCTGTGTGTCCAGGGTCCTTCCATTTACTCCAGGTCCTTTCCCCAGTCTTGCAATATTACCGTTGTCCAAGCCCTTTCAGTCTTTCCCAAGCCTTCCCAGTTGAATTCCCCACCCTTTTGACCGAAGTTCCACAACTCCAGTTTTTATTGCTCCATGAGCAGTTTTTGCCTCATTTATGGCAGTATCCAAACCAATATTTAGTACAGGCAAAACAAGAACTGGCAGAAGCAAAGGCCTTCAGTAATTTTAAATTATCCTTGCAGACAAGCAGGATATTAACTGCTTGCTCAGACTGGTCTGTTGAAACATAAGACCGGTAGGAACTCCCGTAGGAGAAACTTCTCTTTTGAGTTTTTAATGTATTTTGTCTGCCCTGGAAAGGTCTCGTGCATTGCAGATATAGATCTGTCCCAGGATTTCATGTCATTAGATTTTCCAAAGAAAACAGGTTTCATCAGCATTGCAGTGCAAAACTTCCAAAGAAAAAGCCTGGCACTGGGGGTTGTGGTGTGGCCTCTCCATGTGTGCCAGTCTGTAAAAAGCCAGGCTCATGGACCCAGGAGGCTGTAAAGAAACAAACAAAAAACCCAAATAAAACCAGACCTTTATGAGGAGGTACGCATAAAGTGGTCTATTGGGTCTGTGCCCTATTTGGAGCAGTAGATAAAATGCATTCTGATAAAATTTTCCATTAGTACTGCTTTTTTATCATAAGGATTATAAAGAACATCATCAAGGCTTCTGATTTTAGTGACTTTTCTCTTCTGTAACACTCAGCTTTACATGGAGTCTCACCTCATTCCCCCTAACTGTTCAGCTGTTACAGGGCAGCAATAGAAAAAGGATAATAAGATAGATAATACGTTTCTCTCAGGAAAAGGCAGTCATAACCATGATTGAAAGTCATGAGATATTGCATATAGATGTACATGAGGCATTTAATATTCAAGCTTTCAAGTTAATTGTGTATTTTAAAAATGAGGCTAATTTAAAGAATAGCTTGACTTGAATATTAAAGCAACAACCAAAACTTTTCTTCAAGTAAAAAAATGACCTAAAAAGACCCAGAGAAATTTCAAAATCCTTTATTTTTCTTAAGCAACAGTTCTGAAGAGTCTAAAGCCTGCCTACCGCTTTCACATTCAAAGAGATCTAAGTGTCAACATTTTCTTAGGCATTTGAAGATCTTACTTTAAAACCTCATAAGCAGGAACTAAAGACCTATGCCCCCACCTTCTCTGCTGGTAGAGACAATCTTAAAGTACGGCATCCCTACACTAAAATGCCTCAGAGGAGGGCAGTTGTTTAAAACTCTTTGGCTTAACTTAATTCCTTGTCCCCAAACCCTTGGAGTAGGAGCAGTTACCTTTTTTCATTATCTGGCCTGTCGTTCCAGGGATCAGGCTGGATTATCATAATGATTTTGCTGGACCTTAGTGTCTCTTAATCCTGTCCGAAGGCCTCTGGTGCTTCACATTTTCTTATGAGGCTCTTCACCTACGCAACAGTGTGTGCCGTCAGCAGAGACAGAGCTGTAGTGCTGCTCTATAACTAGAAGCGCTTGCTTTGGTGCAGAGCTGGTGGCTCATGTCTTCTTTCATCAGTCATTTTGCCACTCTAAACCTTAAGGCAGTTTTATATATAAACAACGATATGTGCTTGCTGTTTTAATTACTTCGTTGGCCATTAAGTTATTCTTGGGCAGAAACAAAGCTAATAGCAACTGCTAGAAAGTGATCAGAGCAGGATGGGAATAGCTTGGTTGTTCTTAGGAGTCTGGGAAAAATCCCTGTCGGTCCAATGCCAACAACATTCAGAGATATGGTTTATAGGCTGCTGCTTATGGCTTTGTGGCAGCCTACCAACAGACTTCACTGAAAAATGAGGGGAGAAAAAAGATGTGCTCATCATTAATGAGGGAAATTCTTGATGCATATAACCATCTTTATACTAAGCAGCGAGGTTTCTGACTTGCAACAGGAAAGTGTGTGCAATGCCTATTGTCATATCCTTACATAGCCATGGTATGGCTGATGCAGATGGTATTCTAAAGGCTGTGATGACCAAGTCTTAATAGTCACTTCATCAAGCTCAAAGTACTTTTGCTATTGGGCCAATAAGCAAATCTTGACTATAGGAATACATATTGGGTCATATACATCTAAGTGAGGATGAACTGTGAATAAACACTGAGTTTGTATGTATAAATCCCAGGTGGCTACCAACAATTTTTCCATAAAATATTTATATTATGTCAAGTTATGTATTTACCACATCATTCCATTTCCAATTCCATACTTTTGGGTTTCTTTCTGCTGTGTTCTACAAAATCTTTTGAGTATTGCTTGGTCAATTATATAAAAAATGTACAAAATAATAAACGGTTTTTGCCTGGCCTAACTTTTTAAGGACCTGTGCCTTTTGCCATATCTAATTTTTTATTTTATATCTGTCTTCAAATCACTCTTTTCAGAGCTGAACCTCTCAGAAAATGAATAATCATTTAAAGAGGAAATTTACTGGAAATATTTAATAGCTATTGGGGCTCTGTGAAAAAGCATCCCACTGACAGCGCTGTCTGTGCGTTTCTCTGTAATGATAATCCTCCTCCTTCCACTCTTCCTACTTGTTTGTTACAAGTAGTAACTTTGGCAGAAAAAGAAAAAGAGAAGAATCTGTGCTTTAAAAATCCCATGCCATCAGAGGATTTCCCCTTGCTAGAAGTTTTCTCCATGCTCTGTTGTGAGCAGCTCTAACACGCCAGCTTATTGCAGGAAAACATCTAAAATTCTGTAAATTTTCATAGCACCACTATATTACTGGGGCAAATGACCAACATGACAGTATTGCTTCAGGGAAGAAATAAATTCCCCAGCACCCAAGGAGTGGCTACCACTGGCAAACCCTGGCACTCACATCCCCGGGTCACCGCTGATGCCTCTATTTGCAAACTTGAGACCCTGTAACTGTGATGAGCCCCTTGCAGCTCCTTAGGAAATTCCTGTTGCATCAGTCAGAGACTCCTGAGTTGTGGTTCCTTGTGCATCTCGTGCGCAGTAGCAGGACTTCCATAGAGTGCTCCCACATGGAAATAATGCTAAATTCATAACCCAGAGAGGGAAAACAGCTCCTTGCCTAAGTGTAGAAGCTCAATATTTCAGACAGACAAAAAAGAGGATGGGAACTGAAGGGAGAGGTGTATCTGGCCTTGAATTGTGGTTCCACTTGGAGAAGAGAGTTGAACGTTTCACCCCAGCCCCCCTGCCCTCCCAGAAGCCACCTTTCCATTGCTGCCTACCTTTCCTGCTCCACGGCTCTGCCCCATGGCATCCTCCACGCAGGAGCCCTCAGCTCCTAATCTCTTCTGCTGCCGGGTCCCCTCTCGGCTCATGCCAGAGCGTGCCAGCCCACAGCAGTGGGCTCCTTCCTATCCTAAATCCCTTCTCTCCAAGGGTATTCTGCCCCTCTGAGCCTCTTCTCCAGCCTTTCCTCTCCTGCCTCTTTCGCTGCACCTGGGTCTTTTATCTCCATCAGACAGGTTCCAGCACCGAAGGAGAGTGGACATATTTTTAAATCTGTCTATTTTTCACGTGGTGTAACTACAGGTAGACTGTTAGGTGAGGAAGGAAGGAAGGAGGGAAGGAAGGAAAGAAGGAAGGAACCAACCGAGGGAGGATGGAAGGAAGAAATAAGCTCCCCTTGCTTACTTATGTGGTAGTAGGTATGTCCTCTGGGTCATGTCACTTGCTCCAGTGCAGGGCTGAGGAAGGCCATCTACTCCTTTTTTTTTCATGTGATTCCAAGTAAGGAGAATACATGGGTAAATCTCAAGTCCCAGAAAATAACACAAATGCAAGAAAATTACTAGTTCAACGTGTTGCTTCTAAAGTCCTGAAGAAAATCCCAAGGGGTCTTTAATTCAGCACTTGTGACCAGACTATATTAGTTGGTTCCACGGATGTGGACGGTCTGTGCAAAGCTCATTTTAATGGGAAAACAACTCTTTTGGTTTCTATGTATAACTTCTCTTCCCATCCTGTTTTTTTCAAGATGCTCTGTTCTTCTACTTCCTTTGTAATGTTTTTATTTGCAAAGCATACTCAATTTGATTGTTGGTCTCATTTATTTAATATTCTTATATGGTTTGCCAGTAATGCAAAATAAATGATTGTTTCTTTAAACTTATTTTTATTTCTTAACTACTAGAAATGTAAACACTTGTAGCTGTAGCAATGTGACTTTAGTATGTAAGTCAAAGTGTCTCAGGGGGAACTCAATGCACACTGTGGGCTTCCACATACCGTAGAGAAACTAACAGTTGTTCAACCATCCCCTGAAGTACTGCAAACTCTAGACAAACAGTTTATGACAAGCAACTGCTGATTGCCAACTGAGATTTTCAGATAATGTGGTCCTATGTAGGACTTAGTAGTTGTCAGATTGGGATTTTCCAGTCTGGGTTATTTTGCCATTAAATAAGTGGTGGAAATGCCCCAGTTCCTGTTCTATTTTAACAGAAAGGCATGGCACAGGGGACCCAGTGGCTTGATTTAAGCAGGAAGTCTGTTTCTAGCTTGAGCGGAACACATCTTTATTTCTTTAGTATAATTGCATCCATCCCTATACTCCTGTTGACACTGTGCTCGAGATAATGAAGTTGTTGCTCAGACTGAGTCATCCCTGAGCAAATGAATGAAAAATGCTCTTAAACATGGGGCATAAGACCTGGTTGAGCACAGTGGTTATAAATACTGTACATTGTTTAAGGTCACCATACCTTGTTAAGAATAATTTCCCTACTGTGGTCTTTGCAGTTATATTGTAAATGTAAGTAATTTGTATGCTTTAATTTTTTTTCTTTTGTGTTTTAACATTACATTTTCTTATTCCTATTTGATTGTTGGAGAATTAAAATCTGAGAGACTTACAGTTAGATGCAGCCTAAATGACTGATTTTTTCTCAAATTGGTGGCCGCAGTTATAATTACCCAGACCTGAACTCACTTCCATTTGCTTCTTTACTTCCCCAAACTGAAAAAAATAACAGAAGTTTCAGATTAGAAAGATTAAGTTAGCTGGAAATGAAGCTCATACTTGTCTCCTGTAAATTGGATGGGGAAGATGCAAGAAGCTTGTTCAACTAATTATCAGTATTTCCTCTTTGTAATTAAACATTATATAAGTTGTTAATGACATTTTAGGTAATTTGAAACTTGCCTCATAAACCTCTTGGAGGAGTGGACATGTGATTGATATGATAACTTTCTACAGCTGAGGATTAATAAGGGAAATCACTCTGAATCTTAATTACTAATTGATTAATGAAATAAAATATTACAGACTCATTAGACTGCTGAGATTGGGATTATATGCTGGCACTGTTAAAGAATATTGCACTCAATGATTTACAAGGTCTTCTGCTATCTTCTGTTCTAACTGGTGAACTCAGAAGTCAGAGATTGAGAAATCTCTTCTTACAATGCTGTTATTAAAAGCTCAGAAGCTTGACATCTAAGTAAATCTTTCGGCTGCTTATGATAATACTTACGACTATGAAAGGATGTCTAAAACATATCCTTCTATGTCGAAAATATCCTCTCTGTGACTTTGTCATTCTTGGCTCTCTATGAGAAAACACCCTTTTATTCCTCAGCATTATTTAATTTATTTCAGTATCAAGAATGTTTCTGAAGCATAGTAAGTGTAACAGATTTGAAAAATTAAACTGCTTGTAGGCAGGGCAAGAGGTTTTTAAGCTGAGGATGGGGAGATTGTATATCATCTCCCACAGTATGTTATTTTGAGCACCAACAGTACTAATGGGAAGTTGCAGCCCTTCTTCCATTTCTGAATTGCATGCAAACCCCCAAATTCAAGGAAAAAAATAGCAGTTACAGGCAAAATAAGTTATCATTTGGAAGCGTAGACTGCAGTGAAGAACAGCAGAAACATAGACATGGTCTGGAAAAGATGGTTTAGTTGCCATCCTTCAGACCTCCACCTGTGCCATGTAATGCAAGAGGTGTTTGCACCGTGGGGTTGCTTGGCTTCTGGACACTGCTGTTCCCCAGACCCTTCTTCAGCACTTGCTTAACAAGGCTACGGTTAAGCAATGCTGAGCTACTCAGTTTCTATTGTTTCAGCAAACTTGATTGGGATTCAGAAAGAAATAATAATTCTGCCTTTTTCCCCCTCCCTCTGCTGATAGCTTAAAACTTTCTCAGGATTGTCTAGCGGATCCAGCTCCACACAAAATGCAAGAGCAGTCATTGCAGTCTTTCAATAGTGGGAGGGATGTCTGCCTCCTAAATATGTACTCTGAGCATGTCTGCAAGAAGAAGGAGACCCAGCTTTGACACTCTGGTCTGGTCAAAGCCATTTTCACAGGAAGGTGCTGCATCAGAGGTGAGCTCAGAGGTAAAATTCAGTTTCTTTGAATGAAATACATGGTCAGAAAAGTCTAGCGACAGTGATGTTACGTTGCCAGTGACACAGATGTCTAAGAACTCTCCCCCCCATGACTACCTAGGTTATGGGGCTTGTCTTAGTGGTTATTAGCTTACAGAGGTGCATGCTCTTATGAAATGTCTGAAGTCTTTGAGTAATCCAGACAAAGAAAAAAGACCCCTAAGCACAGGGTAGAAAGTGTATGTTTTCTGGTCCTGGAATAACCTGTACAATTGGGAATTCTCCTACAAAAAGGCAGGCTTGGACCTTCCCTGGGAACAAAATGAAATCAGGGGGTCCCAGATTCTGGGTGAGTACCAAGCTCTTTTTTGCTGCTGCACACAGTCAAGTTTCCTACCTCTGGGGGCACTGGAGGGGTCAGCCCAGCGATGGTGTAAGAGATGAGCCTCACCCTGGGGAAACCACCTTCCTGACCATAGTGCCCCCCAGACAGATTCCACCTCAAGTTTAGGCCACTTTTTGAGTAGGCTTTAGAAAACCCAATTAGTTATATCAGTCACATTGTCACATCCAGGTAGGAAGTGCCTATCTTCAAAACAGGATTTGGGTTATGAATTCCCAAAGAGATGCCTAAGCTCTCCCATCCCTTCTTTTTTTTCAGGAGGATTTCTCTGTTGATTAGGCAGTCAGCTCCCTGTACAGCACAGTGCTTTGTGTATCTCCTCTGAGACACACACTTGTCTTGGGCTTTGGAGGACTGAATGGCTGTGGCCCATCCATCAAGAATGGAGGGCTGAAAGTCAGGTGCTGCAAAAACTGAGCTTTGATCTTGGGACTTGTCATTTTGGAGAGGTACTAAGGGAGATCACTGACACAATGAGGGGTTTGGGTGAAATGTTTACCCTTGGCTTGAGCAAACTCAGGATGAAGATTTCCTTCCCTTTTGAAAATCAGTCAACCTCTGCTCATTAATATTAGCTGGAGAGTCTACGTTAAAACATCCCAGTGGGGCATTCAAAGAATTAACAGGGTTATCTGTGGCAATCTTCATCCTCAAAGTGCTTAACAAACATTAAGGTCCAGCTTTTGACTGAAGCATTTAGAAACAGATGTGGTGCTAGGGGTTGTGTCCACCCAGTACTCCTGCTGCCTGGGCCTAGCTGGCCAGTTTGAGCCCTCTGAGCTCCATTGACGGCCAAACTGAAAGCCTCCACCCCAGACATCAGCATGAAGGGAGGAGGAACATCCCCATCCTTTCCCCTGTGGTGGGAACAGCAGTTTCCAACCATGGGCAGTTCTGAGTTATTCAACCCACCTGGCTGGTACAGCTTCCCATTTTTGTAACAGAACCTTATCTAGTCTTCTGTGTAGTAACTGGTATTCATTCACAACTCGAGTGAAATAATATCAAAATTTCCTTGAAACCAATGATTCTAAGTGTCAACTGCTGCTACAGTCCAGGGGTGTGTGCTTCAACTGGTCATATCACACAAACTCTGTTTTGGAGGGGGTTTAAGTCCTGAAATCTCAGAACAGGGTTTACAGGATAGATGTATATATGCCACTCTGAGTTACCCGTTACAACCTTATGCTTTACCCTTCTCAAGATTTACTGATTTGTACTGTACAGGTACAGGCTTGATGACAAGGTCCATGAATATAGTTCTCTCAAGAAAATATATTCACCAGCTCCCTGTGTTTATAAGAATTATCATAAAGTAGTAATGTTTCCTCCAGACTGGCAAATCCTTTTGAGTCACGTTATTTTTCCCGCTGAGAGCCTTATGCTGTTAATCAGTGCTTTGTTGACCCAGCTTTCTCACAGTGTAGTGGGTAAAGCTAATATTATCTGTATATTTATTTTAATACCTATTTTATATTTCATTTCTCATTATGCTGTTTTAACAAATTCATAAAGTGGCCCCAGGGAACTTTTTTGTTGTGCCTCGTTCACACTTCTGGTATGATGCAATTATTTCGATTTCTTATCAGTGCACTTGTGCAAATACATGGTGAGAAATGATAAAACACCAAAAGAAATTCTTTATGTTAATAGGTAAGCTGTGAGGGATCAAAAGGGATGACCCTCACCCAGGTGTAAAATAACACAAATTCCATGAGCTGAAAAGCTCCTTAGTATTTTCCAAAGCCTCATCCCAGGAGAAAGTTAGTGGCAGACTTACTTGACAAAACGTCATGTTTTGAAAACCTATGTTTTGAAATAAAATGCAAAACTAACAAATGTTCTCCTTTGAGATTTTCCAAGTTGCAAGTTTTCTGATGTCAGAAAGAAGTTTTCATTATAAAATCTAAGCTAGCCAAACATAAATTTTTTTAATATTTCAGTGAAAGCAAATTGCTGAATCCAAAGCACATTTTTGAGGTGAATGGTTCAGTCATAAACTTTTGGTGGATTTCACCATTTTATTCCAGTTTGGGATAGGAGAAAGGTTTGAAATCTCTAAAAAAATTCTGGGATAGATAAGCCTTTTCCTTTCCAGCTCAGCTGACCCACCATGATTTCTCAGCCTCATTGGTGACTGTCTCTATGCTATCCTTCAATCCTACAGAAGACAGAAGAGTCAAATCTTAAAGATTTTGGGGAAAAACTTTTAAAATATCTTTGTAAAAATTAAGATGCTGAAAAAAGATATATGATGTTATATATTTTTACAGAACCTAACATTTTAAAATGTATTTGAATGTATTGAAATAACCTTTATGTTCTTGGGGAAACTGAATTTATGTAAAATCCTACTTTAACAAATTGGCATTTGAGTTGCAAGTCAGTGCAGAATACGGTCCATTTACTATGTGTGATATTGGCTTTTCAGACCTTTTTGACTGTGTTGTTTTCTATTACTTTACTAATGGATCTTAGAGATATTCTGCAAATTTTCATATCCTTAAGCAGGCAAACATCTCAAAACCTTGTCCTTTTTTTTTCTCTCTTAACTTCCACAATATTCTTTTCTTTTACTCTTTGAACTCCTGAAAAATCTGAGACGGGTTTTGTTGGAACTGTCAGGTCTTGATTACTTATGTAGTTCTTCTCCTCAACTCTTCGAGGCCTTAGTGAAAGAAAACAAACAAGCAGCAAAAATATAGATACTTTGACTAAAATCATTTTCTTCTTCATCCTTCTCCTGTCAGACTCCGTTTTCTTCTGGTGACGTAAATCATAAATTTATGGATAGACAAATATCTCAACTTCATGTACAAAGCCGGATGTTTATAAAGCCTTTGAGGATTCCTTCAGTAAGGCAGAAATAAGAAAAGAGTTTCTGCTGCTGCTTTAGGATTGCTTTAGGACTCATTCTTATCTGGACAAACAGAAAGCATTTCAGCCTTGGTGGCTAAATGACAAAGCTTGGTGCTGATGGTATTGGATACTGCAGAAGTGGACGGCAGGGCGTAAAATAAAGCTGAGTAAATATTTGTGCTTCTCTCCATTTGGCACCCAAACTAGACAAAGGCGGGGGGAGGTGAAGAGGAGAGATTTGGCTCAAACCATGTGTTTGAACTTCTTCAGGATTTCTGTCCAGAGGGAGAGACTGGAAAGGAAAAAATGTTTTGTGTTTAACAACGTGTTGTCTGGAGAGGGCTGGAGCTGGAGGAAAACATAAGTGCCTGCTGCCTCCCCTTGCATCCCCCAGCCAGCGTACCCAGCCTGGGGCCAGCGGGCTGAGGGACAGGGACTGCATCCTTCTCCATTCCAACTGGGGGGCTGGGTGGCTGTCACTCTCTGAAGAGCACTCGACCCTTCATAGCCCTTCGGCTGAAGTCGGGTTGAAGTTCTTCAGTTCGTTTATTCTCTTTGTGTTTTTCAACTGGGCGTAACTATGCAAAAGCTCCCTGGAGCGAAGATTAAGGTGCTGTGTCCTCCCTGCACTCCCCACTAGGCCACAAAGGGAGCATCGCTGTGTCGGTGAAGATGGCACTATCTAGTACAGAACACTGAGAGCACCCAGACCCAGAATTATCTTTGTTTAACCCACTCTCCTCAGAGATGTGAGATGTGGCTTCCAGGTCCTCGAGCACAGACACTCAGTCTGTAAACACTGAACGAATGGCCTAACTACTTGGCTATCAAGACGATCTTTGGATCTGTCTGAAAAAGTTTTTGAGCTAAAGCTACTTGATGAATTTGACACACTCTTGTAAATGGCTGTAACACCATCCGAACAGCTCTTCAGCGTATGTGCTAAAAATAAAGAAATCGCTCGGCTTTAGCCTCATGGCTTTTGTTCTTTATTGCCTTCAGCGGTGGGATTGCTTCAGGGCAACGAGCATCACTTCACCTAGCCATGAGCCAAAGTGCTCTGTGTACCTTGTGCTGACATAGATAATAGTGCTGTCTTTATAAAATACCCTGTGATAAGGCAGAGAGCTGCACACTACATGAAAGTGCAGCTCCAGAGGAGGAATAAAGGTTGGGTTTGCTTTTAATATATATTGGTGGTGGTCTTTGTAAAACCTGCCTCATCACTTCCCTCCCAGACCACTGGTAAAGGTTCAAATGAGTCCTGAACAGAGATGAAAGCTACTGTCTTCTTCCTCTGAGTCCCCAGGCTCTCCAGAGGGGATGAGTAATGTTTTTGTTCCAGTAAGATACTGTGCATATCATCTCGCATATATCCTGTTCTTTTGTTTCTGCATCGTACAGGCAGAGCAAGGAGCAGTGAGAGTGGGAGGACAGCTTAAATGAATGGTTTGAAGACACTAGTCATCACGTCTGAAGTAATGGTAAAATTATCACATTTGCTGCACCAAACTTAAATATTGGGGTCAGGAAAGGATGGCAAACTTCCCGGTTCCTTCCTGTGGTTAGCTTCTTTCCTATGGGTAGATCTGAGGTATGTGTGATGAGGTACAGAAAATCATCACATATAGCAAAACCATCAGCTAAACTAGTGATTTCAGAACATGCATTAACCCTTGGTAACCTGGACACACTCCCAGATCTGTTAAAGCATTTCTGTTAGAGGCAGTAGTACCTCAAAGGTCTCAGTAAAATCCTGCATAATGGGTGTCCTGCTTCCCTATAAGGAAGTTACTACATCAGTCAATATTACTCAATATCTAGATACAGCAGTATAAATAAGAAACGTCTATTTTCCTTAGAATGTGAACTTTCCAAGTCTGCTGCATCTTTTTAAACCACCCCAAACATTTGGCTAAATTACAAGAACTCATCAGTTTATTGTGAAATGAAAACTGTCTATAAATATTAAAGAGAACTTGCTCCTGTATATTTAATAAACTCTTGTCATAGGCAGTGGAAGTCAGTGGAAAAAAAACAGACAGATACATGGAAAAGAAAAGACCCCTGGCAAACTCCAAGATAAGCCAGGCTAGCTGTATGTGTATAAAAACATTAGGCTATTTTTTCTGTTTGCCTCAGAGTATAAATATTATAGTAGGGCATGATTTGTTTTCCCAGCCTCTGTCTGCAGCTAAGAAGATAGAAGCTCTGTGTCTACTATGGCAACAGAAAGCTGTGTTTGTATTGGATAATTTCCATGAAACTTCCTGCTGTTGCCTCCACGGGTTCAAGCCCGGTGTGTGAAAAGGCCATTGGCTAATTGTAGCCCTGTCACGTCTTAGTTCTGCTCAGAGCAAAGCTGGTCTATGTGTGATGCAGTGGTTTAAACCCCAGCAGCTGCTGTCATCTTGTGTGTGAGAGCTCCTGCCATTGCTGCAGGAAATTATAGAGTTTTCTCAAGGAAAATTTACTTCTTGTTATGCTTTCCAAAATAATTTTCAAAACCAGTCTTGCACTGCTACGGGCCAGATTTTGTTCAGATTTAGTCTCATTTAATCCTATGAAGTAAATAATCCCCATACTTAACTAAATGATAGATAGCTACATGAGCAAGTTAGACGTGAGCCTTACCTGCTCCTGTCTCTCTATCCTCCTTCTGCCTAGCTCCAGCCCCACAAATATAAACTTCCTAGAAGCTTCTCCACATATTGCATAATCTATTCCTCCATTTGGTGCTTTCAGAAACTTGATCCAAACCTAAAAGCAAGACATGAAGATTTTCCTGCTATTTAAACAGCAGAACTCCTTTTCTCTCATTGTGGTTCCCTTTCATTCCCTGTATTTTGGGTTTTTTTTTTGACAAGTGGACAAAGCAGTTTCATTGCTTTTGTATTATTTAATACTTTCATTCATGGAAATACTGCAATATTTATAGACTATATATAAAAATATTGTAATGGGAAATACAAATGGTCCTTGTGACTCTCTTGAATTTGGAAAATGATAGTTTCAGGCAACTGAATGTCTTTGTTCAAGGCTTTCCTCAGGGAAAAAAAAGAAATAACAAGATACCATAAATTTTGCCTGTCCTTTAGGCTTAGGCACTAGAGTTAGCCCTTTTCTTAATTAGGTTAGGCATCCAGGATCTTTGTCTTCCAGAGAGATGCTACAACTGGAAGCAGTAGATTTAACTTCATTTTTAATTTTAAGAAATGATGGAGATGATAGTGCATTTCCTATCTCTTAGATTTCCTGTCATCTAGTTGCAGCTCTCACCCAGGAAACTAAAGGCACTGACCCACTGACCTCAGTCTATACCTACAGGAGAATCACCTTATGACTAGATTTAGTCTGGTTTGACCTGGGGATGCTTTTCCTCCCCTCCTCTTGTTTCCCTTCCCCACCCCCTGAGTGCTGAATTTGTGCTCCTTTGCAGAAACTATTTGTGATTCCTAAAGAGCAAAGGACAGAATTTAATAGTTAAAACAGCCAGTTGGGAGAAGCAGATCCTTGGGTTTAGTCTTGGCTTCTGGTATTGCTTTTGTGTTTTATTCACTGAAAAATATGTAGATTAGCCTGAGGAAAAAAAAAAGGACTATATTTTTCATTTTGAATTTCATCTTAGTCTTGTACCTAATGTACTTTCATTCAGGGACTTGAAGAGAAATTTTGTTTGGGTTAATCTGAGTGGAAGCAAAAAAATTAGTTCTCTTCATTTAGCTCTCCCCTGACATCAAGAAACATATATTCCCTGCTCTGCCACCCCACAGCTTCAACAGAAAGGCTGAAAAGGTGAGGCCATTTTACCGGAAGATTGTTTTGACCTAATTTAGGCTGAAAAATATATTAAACGTATGCCTACCACATATTAAGCAGCCTTTAAACTAGTCAACGGTTGGGTGCCATCACCCCTGCTTAAATGGGGAACTCAGAAGCCACGGAAGAGGGGCAGGGTGAGCTGACGGGCTATTCCTAATGGCAACAAGAAGAGGTGACATTAGTTAAAGCAAGCATAGCTGAGACTCTGGGGATCAAAACATTTTTTTTTTATGTAATTCTGTTGTTGATTGTGGGAGGGTTTTTTTGCTTTAGGAACTGTAAGGAGATTGATAAGGTGAATGGGCCAGAAATAGTGCCTTTACAACAGTTCTTGTCTGCGGGAGGTGATTTTGAATTATTACAGATGGCTGTACAGGATATTTTTCTAAGGGTGCAAGTAGCAGAAGGTATACTCAGAAGTTGCAAGTTGTAGCTCTGGTGCTATGTAAGTGTAAGATTAAAAAAAAAATACCTTTGATAACAATAGTAGAGTTCAGGTTGGCCTTCTCAGAAAGTGAGGAGCAATTGTAACCTGCACAGCCTTAAACCAGTAACCGTTATTAAAAATAGAAGACACAGCCGTAACATGTGCTGACAGCTGGAAAAGGGACCAGATAGGTGATACAGCATGTGCTGTAAAGTTACAAGCATTGGTAAGTAAAGCTTTGGTAAAGTCCATATCACCATGTCTTTACTATTGCTGGTAAGTCCAGGTTGGCTAGATTTTGCTGTGTAGATAACCTGAAGCAATTAAAAAACTAGAATTTGGAAAGACCTTGAAATATCATATAGCCTGTCAGTCCTTTTCTCACAGCAGGCTTAATGACTTCAACACCATTCTTGGCAGATATTTACCAGGTCCTGAAGACACCTCTGGGAAGCACAATGACCACCTGAGTTATCTACTTCAACTCCCAACTGTCCCTACTTTTTCTCTGATGTTTAATACAAGTCTGCTGTATTGCAATTTCAGACCATTACCTCTTCTTCTATGCAAGATGAATATGGAGAACTAATTGTTCTATTCTTCTTTGGAACAGCCCCTTATGTTTTTTAAGGGTTTTTTTTTAAGTATTCATGCATTTGAAGTCAGATTTTTATTGGTGTAATAAATAACCCCAACTCTCTCATTCTTTCTTACTTTTCTAGACTTTGATTTCTGTTGTTGCACTTCTCTGGACTCCTGTTTATTCACATTTTTATTGAAAATGTGGTGGCCAAAATTTGTCACTTTTCTGGTCTTGTCTTACTAACATTGAGTAAAGCAAAATGGTTATTTAATCACACTTTCACAGTAAAAAAAAAAAAATTGTGAGTGTAAAACTGAAAGAGCAATATTTAAGAATGTATTCAGTGGAACCTAATGCTTAAATTAACATGTGGTATTTACTTACTTCCTAAGAATGAAAACCTGACTAAATATTTCATTTTCCCCATTGTGCTAAGGCATTTATCTCCAAATATTACTAAATTCTGTAACTTATTTTGTTGTAAATTAGTTATGAGAGAATGGAAAAAGCTTTTTGTCCAAACAACTCTAAACAATTTATCTTGTTCAGTGTATTCTACTAAGTATTCAAAGCAAGTTGTAATTGTGACTGTTGCTCTCAGGAAAGATTAACAGTGGACTAATACAAGGAGAAAATCGCATGCTGACTCTAAACAAGGCTTATTTATGTGTTTCTTTTGAAAGGATAACAGCCTTTATAGCTCCAATTCATAATGTTACGGTTGAAAATTTGAAACTTGCTGTAGTCTTTTACTTTTCTGAAGTTGAACACCAAAATTTGATTACCTGAATTTTTCTTTTTCCTATTGAATACACTAGAAAATTACTCATGTGATTTGTTACCATCACATTTTAGGCAAAAAGGAAACAAAGTATTGCTCAAGGTAAGAAAAGATAACTGTTGCTTTCATGTGAAGTGGACCAAGTACTGCTGAATTTCCACACTTGCCTGATTTTTAAAATAAACAAGTTCCAAAACAGTATAGTGAAAATCTAAAACTTAATCTAAGTACATGGCATCGTGACTTAACAACTAATAATAAGGTGGCAAACTCCTTCAATTCTATCCATAATAAAGCAGAGGACCAGGAGGGACTGTTAGAGGTAAACACCAAGCTTTCCATTTAATAGACTAGATGAGAAAGCAGTGTTTAGTTTCTCTGTAACAGGACTGCCTTGACTCCCCTCTGACACCTGTGGAAGTAGGTAGCTAATGTGTTAAAAAAAAAGAAAAAATAAAATTAATCAAGATTCAGGCACTGGCCAAGGCCCAAATTAATACATACCTAGTGTGGTGATATATATAAAAAAACCCTATACATGCATATAAAACTGTACTCTTTATGTACATATATAACTTTAAAAGCTTATACCTATCAATGCATAGTGCACTAAGCAGAGACAAAATGGTGAAATAATCTTTGAAGCAGAATGGTGATGTTCTTATGTGACTTTATGCAGGTTCTTCCCACAACCAGCTCTTTGGTTTAAATACAAAAGTTTAAGTGCAAATCTCAGGAAATTATAGCATGGGGGAACACACTTTGAGCAAGAGAGGAAAGAAGGGCCACCATAGTCAAAATGAGATTTACTACGGGAATAAAATGGGTAAGGCATATCAAATGACTAAGCTATGACTTGCACTGTGCCTTTGGCTGTCCTGGCTAAAGGAACTGATTTTGACCTATAATACCTTATCCTAGAAACACAGCAGCTAGTAATCACATGTAGCCCAGAATACATTGTGGTATTTGTGGACAAAGATTGTGTGCACGAATAAGTGTAGGTAAGTTTGTGAGTATACAAAATCCGTAGCAAGTTCAATGGAGAGAGTCAGTCTAGCTAATGCCTCTTAGTTTAAATCAGGCAGAAAAGAGATTTAAGCATCAACCTCTCGTGGCCCAGCTAAGTGCTCTGATGGTTCAGGAGTGAACTCTTCAGTGATATTCTTCTCTCCATGCGAGAGTCTTCCTTTGGCTCAGATTGAGAAATCTTGTGCATTAACAGAAGAAATTTCATGTTTGATGCATCAGCATTTTCGAACTTAACATTTTATAGGAACAGTTCTTAATCGTGCCTAAACAGTCTTCCATTTCTCTAACTCAATTACATGCTCAGCTCCCAAATCTGCAAGCCTGTCATTTACTCGTGCCTGTTTGTATCAGAGTAGCCCAAGTGAAGTCAGTGGGTAGGAGTACTCTGGTGTAAAATTATTCATGATTTATAATGTTTGCAGTGCTTGCAATAAGAAAAAAAAGAAGATAAGATATGCATTAATCTAAACCTTATATACGTGCATAATTTAGATGGGTCCTCTTTTGTTAAAGATAAGTGAATGATGACTAACAGTTTAAAGCCCTTAGAGGACTTCATTTTTTAATCTATTTTCCTTCTACTCATTCAAGCATCGTGCTCCCTTGTATCAAATAGAAGCTACAATTAAAGAGCCTTGGTAACCAGATGATAGAGGAACTAGGAAACACCATTTCATGTGAAAGAACAGGGACTGTCTGCATGGGTGATACAATATGGCTACAGGATTTCTGCTCTGAAACTGCCTTTGGAATCTGTACTGACAATTCTTAAACCAGCAGCAGTAATTTATTGCTAACTGAATTATTTTACGTATTACCTATTTACTTATTTGCCTTTACAAATAAATGTATTAGGAATGTAGCATCAAGAAGGAAATACAGGAAAAACATGTTGAAAAAGTTAAATGGAAATAAAGAATAAAAAAATCCTATAGCCTAAAGTTATATGTTTTCCTCTTTCATCCAGTAAGTATTTTCTCCCAAGAAAAGCTTCAGCCCCTTTTCAGCCCCCATGGAAGCTCAGTGTGCTCCAGCTCTGCCCCATATCCAGCAGGTGAGCAGTCCCTGCAGCTTTGGATGACATTTGTTGGTGCTTATACAACTTTATCTGGACTCACTGCTCCAAAAGGATGGAGTCAGCTTTTTGTGTTTTATGTGAAACAACTTAGAACTCCAGAAAGAGCTAAACAAGGTGAAGATCTATTTCAGCAAGATCTTTGATTAGGCTCCAGTTGTAAGATTGTAGAGAGGGGCTCAAGAAGAACAGCATATGCATGTATCTACCATCAATATTAAACAGTAAATACCTTTCTAGTACTCAGAATAGCTTAGCTAAGATCCTCAATGCTTGTCTTACCATGAAAGGTATGAATTTAACCCAAACAGCAGCCCCTGTTTTCTGAATGCAGACTTCAGATTGTCTCATCTTTCATCTTACTTTCCTTGAAAATGGGGTAGAGACAGTGTTTTGTTTCTTCTTGTATTGATAACATTTTCTGGAGTGCTCACTTATTCCTCAGACTCACCTTCTTGGTAGGATGTCCTTTGCAGTTTAACTTTAGCCAGCTCCTTTAGCTTCAGGTAATGTCGTACAAAGACTAAAATCTTCCTTTTACATTTCGCCCACCACGAATCACAAAAAAAAAAAAAGCGCGTGTTGGGCAACAGTTCTGCCAAGCAAATCGTGTGTTGCTGTCTTTTGATGAAGGCCACATATGACACATTAACCAGACACAAGACAGGGTGAATAAGTAGGCATTTAGAGCAAGCCACATTCCCTCAAGCTATCAGTTTGCCGGATAGTTTTTGTTTCCCAATGTTTTCATGCTGGCAGTGGGGCAGGTGGTCACAGTTTGACATTCGTGATCTAGAGGTTATCAGAGCCTCACCTCAGGCCTTAGTCAGCTACTGTGTGAGCTGCCATTTACTGCTGCCACTGACTGATGGCATTGAATAATTAGTTCCCCCATACATTTAAGCCAGGAGCGTGTCCAGGCACCATGCTGAATGAAGGACTTGCGTAGACCTGCTCTTTGAAGACAGGGTACTCCTATAAGATGGTGGGTCCGTGACTTCCGCATCAACATAAGATAATACTCCCTTAATATTAATGGACCATCTGCGAATTATTGAGATAAAAGCATTATTTCCACAGTGGAGAAGATGGAAGAAACTTCTTCTGCTTCTAGCACCAGCAGAGCACCAGACTTTGGACACTATTTATATCACAGTGAGCCAGAAACAGGAGTAGCTTCTCCCCCAGCTTATTCCTTGCTGATTCCTCTCTCACATATCTGCAGGCAGCAGAGAAGCTTTGAGGAGAAATAGAAGAAGAGAGTGTTTAATACCCAGTCTTCTAAAAATGACAGACAAAGAGAATTCTACGTGGTCCCTGGTGAGATCATTAATGGCTGTCTGATGGAACATCTCAGGATCATAGGAAACTGAGTAACTTTAATTGTCCTCTCAAGATGGACTTTTTACCTCTTCCACAAAAATTTTGAACTTTGATATTCAGCTTTTATAAAGGAAGAACACATTTTACTTTTATTAAAATGCACTTAATACAAAACTGTTTCTAAAAATGCTTTTAATAAGCCCCTTAAAAATTTTGCCTTCAGCTGTCTGTGACATTGGAAATTGAAAGTATTTTCTTTAGAGTGCCTTTTTGTAATTTGGAAAATAATTTGAGAGCATACCTACTATTTTTTCCAGAACTTTTTTTTACCTGAGCAAAACTGCTGTTCATTGAAATAGAGCTTATTATCATGACAATGCTTCTGCAAATCTGTGGTCCCTATTATTATGGGAAATTGCCATCAGGAAACTGAAATGATTCAGAACAGATTTCTGGAGATCATAGGCTTACAAAATTCATCTAGTACCATCTATGCACTTTTGTGTGAAATACGTGACAGTGTTTCTCATAAACAAAGCTAATCTTGCCAATTCATTTAGTCCTTTTAATATACCTTATTTATCCAGGACTACATCACAAATCCCCCATTATGGTGCAACTGCAAAATGCGAGTATACCTGGGCTTGTGCATTTTCATGTTCCTGCCTTTATATTCATTGAATCCATATGAAATAAAATAAGTCAATATGAAGAGGGGTAAGAAATCTGGTTGAGGATTAGCTGGCTTTTATTAGACACAAGATGAATTGTAAATTTTCTGTTCCCTGTTCAGAGGAGTGTAATTTTAGGCTTAGGTTTCTGGTGCAAATGTGTAATATCAGGTTTTCTTCAGCAATGTTCTTTTTAAATCAGCTGTTTTGATGATGATCTCACTGTTTAGCCCTTTTAGCTGGAAGTGGATTTCTATGTGTGCTGTGTGCAGAGGGGCAGTGGGATGGAAGGCAGACTTGTGAAAACATGGGAAACAGATCTGTTCAGGACATTTGAGAGGATTCTTGCAATATTTTTCCTCCTGGTTTTAATCTAGCTTTAATGGAAACAAACAATGTCAGCGGGAAAAAAAAAAAGGGTTAACTACATTCAAAGTATCAATTCATGAGGCCCTCATCCTCTCAAAGTGAAGTCTGTGTGTTTAGTTTCTCTGAAAAACAGACTTTCCAAATACCCAAATTGCTCTGAAAGGTGATTTATGAAGAAATCTATTTTATGAATATTTATGAAGAAAATCTCTGCCTGCTTTTGCTTCTTCGTGATACATAGAGTCTGACTCCATTGCTTCTCTTTGTATAATTACTTCTGGAATTGTTAGTATTACTAATAATAAGTTTATTAGGATTTTGTCTGACGTGCTGGAGGACTCTCAGGCATTTAGATGTATTAATCCTTCAGTAAAAACAGTCACTGAATATATAGTAGATGTGTCCTTTCTTCTGATTTGTCTGGCTTTGGAATTGAACAGTAATTTTAATGATGAACAGACACACTGTCGAGTTTCTTCAATTTTATGTGGAAGCTATGTGACTACAGGGAAGTCGTTTTAATCCTATGAGTTCTTGTAATTTCCCTTCTCAAGTCAACACTGGCTAGGTCTAAATTGTGGAACAGGGCTGCCTCAGGAATATTTCCCATCTTCTTGATCTGCACAAATATCTCAGCTAAATTTGGACTCAATTTTTATTCCTCTCTGCTCCACTCCTCTTCCTTGATAAGCTTTAATTTCCTTAGGAAGCAAATACATTTAATTTGCATTAGATGGAGCCAAGTTGTGCTCTAGCTCAGCTGAGACTTCAGGATGAGCTGTGGAGTTTAGCAGTTCAATATTCTAATGGTTAAATGTAGATATAACCTTCCAGGATAATTAAGACCTTGAGCTCTAATACCAACAAAATCAATAAACCAAACCCAAAACAAGTTAAATTCTACATTTTGTTGTTCAAAAATCTGCTAGATTCTCTTAGCAAAGACAATAAAGCCCATAAGAATCAGCCTTTCCTTTAATTCTCCTTTTTCTTCCCTGTACCCTGAAGTCTGGCTGGGAGTTACAGTTGTATTGTATTCTTAGATACAATTTCAGGTTGTTCACAGAAGCTGTGTTAAGGTTGTCACAGCAACCCAAGGCAAGAATTACCTTGCTTTTGCAGATTCTAGCTTCAAACCAAGTATTATTGCCAAACATGGGGAGGCTAAACTTTGTGGAACTTTATAAAAGCCACATGCCTATAAATTCTTCCTGTTACTATTGACCTTCTCCACTTTAAGTGCTCAAAATCAGCAATTTCTCTATAGCTAATGTAACGGCTTACTCAGCTGGCTGCGAATAATATTTACTCAGCTGGATGAAATGCGCAGCTCAAAGACCAAATTAGTTTGTGAAATGTTATCCAAAGATCCTTTCCTGTTCCCTAGATGTTTGACACAGAAGCTGAGACTAATGAGTCCCAAAGGCCAGACTCCCAGTCTATTATTCTTCTCTCCTAGCTCAATTAATGACTTTTTCTTCAGGTTTATTTTTAGGGCTTATAAAATCCAGCAATGCACATGTTTGTTCACATTCCACAGAGTCCAGAAGAATAAACAAGTATTACAGCTCTGTATATTTTTTTCCAATAAACCAAAACAAAATAACAAAAAATCCATTTATCTTGAAGTTCTTGATTCAGCAATGGCAGTGTTAACACCTTGGGGTTTAGTTCTCCTGCTCTTTCTTAGTTATCTTTCCTTCAATCCACATGTCTGGGTTTCCCCCATATAGCTCTGTTCCCTATGTGTATACAGCATCCACTGATACGCATCCAGTTTTGGCTAGATTTGTTCACACATCTATGGCAGCAGAGAAAGATCTTAAAGTGAATGGCAAAAGTTCTTTAAGCAGTGTAAAGGAGCTTAGTTGTGAATGAGAACATGACCCTCTATTATGGTACAGACGACTTTATCTCACAAAGATAATCCATATAAAGAAATCCAAAATAGTACAGATGGCAGATTTTTCAAATGAAATCTAATTTCCTCTCAGAAAGAAGTCATAGTCCTTGTGGCCCTGTTAGTTTAAAAGCAGAAACTGACTCCACCGCATTTCTTTCCTCCGAAAAACACTTGAATTTCCTTTTTCATTTAGTTTGGATTTTGGTGGTGGGTTTTTTGGGGGGAGGGGGGGTACACTGACATTCTGCTAGGCAGGGATTGAGTCACTAAGACATATGCAAGAGGGAAATGTTACATCTATGCTCATGCATATACATGTACACTTGCTTTACCTTAAAGATGGCACTTTGACATTTATTTCAGCTTTAGTAGTTTGGCTTATTGTCTGTATTGATCTCCTCCCTGTGATATGTTCCAAGGATTGCATTGTGTCCTCTACCATTCCACTGTACAGACCAACTGTTACTTGCTGATTTGAAAGAGCTGAAAGTCCTTCATCTTGTAGACACTGTAGCAGAAAAGAGCTATTAGATAACAGATGGTGTCTTTATATAAAAAAGTAATTTTTTTTGTTGTTGTTATTCTAGAATTGTCCTCTGCAGTTGGATTGTAGTAGGGAACAAGAAATTTGGTTTTCCTCCGGAAGTATGAACATTGTTATACAAATAAATAAAAAAATAAACTGCAATTTGCACATAAGGTCTGTCTTCTGTACATCTGTGTTCTGCAGCTGCTTTCTCACATTAAGAGGGACTTGACAGTTTTCTGTTTCTTGAATAATGATACTTATACTACAATAAGGTCACAATGGTATCTGGAGAAATACTGAGCAGGGATCCTAATGACATATCATAATTTGCAGTAAATAAGAAGGAATTATTATGTTTTCTTCTCTTTAGAACACAGAATACTTCTAAATAAAATGTTTATGCACAGACTGGAATGGAATGAATATAAATCTGCATTCTTTAGTCCTTTGAATTTGAATAAGAAATGAAGTTATAACTGTTGGATATTTTCACTTGTACCATGTAATTTACAAAGTTTTAAAGAGAAAATGGATTACTGTACAGGCGCTCAAAAGCGTGATCATGAGGATTCATCATTTGAGATCATGAAAGGAACAGACTAGCGACAAGTCACTGGGTTCACCTCACCCCTGATGTAAAAGGGAGAGAAATGTTTTCTCATTTAAAGAAAGACAAGTTAAGTACTATGCAGTAATGCTATCTATACCTGTTTTCAGTCATAACAGTATATGAAGCTTTCTTGATTATGGTCATTGTGAGCATTCTCAACATTAAATCCTATTCTTAATCTAATCAAGTTCTATATTAAAAATAGTTAGGTTTTAGACCCACAGTTCTGATTGCAAGCCTGTTCTAGCATCTCAGTTTGCTTAATTAGAAACCTTTTCTAATTTTGAGGCTAAGTATATTCATGGACACTTAACATCTATTTGTTTTTCTGGGATAGTCTAGTAGGTTAATTAGCTCCTAGTAGCAAGCTCTCCTGATGCTTGCCTTGTATTTTGTGAGAGCAATCTTATGTCTTCTTAGTTTTGTTTGTATTTTTATTTTTTTACTCATGTTGTCACTATAAATGATACCCTTATGCAAAACCTGATATCTGTCATAGAATCATAGAATATCTCAGGTTGGAAGGGACCCATAAGGATCACCAAGTCCAACTCCCTAATTCTTCTTGTTACTGCTGTTTTGACCAGGGTGAACAGCAGAGATATGTGAGCAGCTTTTAATTAGACAGCCTGAGTGTGGGTAGCTGTCTTAGAACAGAATCACAGAATCACAGCATGGTTTGGGTTGGAAGGGACCTTAAAGATCATCTAGTTCCAGCCCCCCCTCCCGTGGGCAGGGACACCTTCCACTAGACCAGGTTGCTCACAGCCCCATCCAACCTGGCCTTGGACACTGCCAGGGATGGGGCAGCCACAACCTCTCTGGGCAACCTGTTCCAGTGTCTCACCACCCTCACAGTAAGGAACTTCCTCCTATCTAATCTAAATCTACCCTCTTTCAGTTTAAAGCCATTTCCCCTTGTCCTATCACTACATGCCCTTGTAAAAAGTC
>JANXJC010000005.1:34677901-34700946 GCA_027564655.1 Leptodon cayanensis
TTTGAACTCCCCTGGTGTCATTTCACCTTAATTCTGACAAAGGAAATCCACGAACCTGAGTCGCTCCAACTTTGGGATGCGACACCTTTAAATCACATAGCTCTTTTCTCCTGTTTTATATCTTCTTATTTATAAACAGCTGGTATTTATAAACAACCATCAGGTTTTTTCTGGTCTTTGTTCTGTTAAACAAAGCAAGTCAAACTCTTTTGGTGTCCTCCTAAGATCCTCTTTTGATTCCTTAGTCTCATAACCCTGCTCTGTTTTTTTCCTAGCTTAATTTTTATTATTTTTTTTTTTTTTTTTTTGCAATGGGCAATCAGAAACATGCACAAGTTTTTGCAAAATGCTAACAGCAGTTGCTTGCCTCTGGTAGAAATACCAAACTGGATGTACTGTAGGATTTAATTTGCTTCATGATATTGGTGGTTTTGTGTTATTTCACAATCAGCTTCTACTTTTATGTCTCAATCTTCTGTCATTTTCAGCAGAATGGAAGAAACTTCAGTTCAGTTAAAGTTTTGCAAATCTGTACTAATATGTACTTAATACTACTCTAAACATTGAAGTGAGGCGGTTCTTCCTGTAAAATATTCTGTGTCTCTGAAATCAGGATGATGATGACTCCAATTTTGGCTCTGCCAGTGTGACACATAGAGTGCTGTCCAGAGAGTCCTGGGGTGCATAGCTTTTTTTTTAAGAAATTCAGAAAAATGTTTCATTCAGCCTGGTAGCTGCCCCTCATCACTACCTGTTTGCATCTTCTTTTGAACCGATTCCTTACTGATCTCACAATTTTCCTCATCTTCTTGAGTATGAGTGATAATTCCTTATCCAAAATTCTATGTTATGCTTAGCTAAAAGCCAAATCTTTCACCTACATAGGCATTCAGCTATCTCTTTGAAGACAGATAACAGACTAGTCTGGCATGAATGATCTCTGGTAAACCCACGTTGCTTTTAGAGATCCCAGATTTGATGTTCAGATTGCTGACTGTGAAAAAAATTGCCGCGTGTCGAATGATAGTGACAAATCACAGTGCACATACAGCTGATTTATGAGACATCATGCTAGTACTGCTATCCCTACACTTCCAAAAAAACCAGAATTCTGTGAGGATTACTTGACGAACAGGCAACAATTAGTCGCTCCCATTTGCCTTTGAGTATAGTGTTTAGCACAGAGATAACATGGTAGATATTAGGATAACAGATTTAGATGAGCCTAAAGATATATTTAAACGAGTTTATACCAGCAGATTTTTCCCTGAATATCAGTGGCTATATATATAAAATACATATGAATATATATGAATATATATATTACATATTCATATTATATAGTAATATAAATTACATATTCATATTATGTACGTATATGTTGATGTATATTGATATATGTCTATTAAGTATATATATATTTGTATACATGAATATAAATTCCTATATATTAATACACAGTGATGGGGTAGGACTGACTCAGTGTTACCTGAGAGAAATTACACAACCTTCAGAGTCCTCATTAGTTGACACATTTCATTGTAGGGGCAAGTTATAACAGCTGGCTGAATATTTCTGAGGTTTGGTTTATACCATAACTGGTATGCAACTGTTTCATACTTTTTCTGAAAACAACTTCTTCAATATACCCCCAGAAAAAAACTGTCTCTTTTTATTCCTCTCTAGTTGCTCCAAATTTTAGAATTTGAACCTTATAATATAGTATCTGGATATGGTGTAAAATAGATCAGTAAGATTTTCTTTAAATCTCAGCTAATGTTGTTTTTCTCTATTCTTTCATCATTTGATTTCACTTAGCTCAGATTATCCAGCAGTTTCATACCATTTTTATTACTAATAACCCTATTTAAAGTAAGAGTTAAAACTAGCATTTGATTCACTTATCTGATCTGCTTGGAAAGAGATACCATTCATCAGCTCATATTACAGTTAGTTACTGTCTATGGCTTTCTTCAATGGAATGGCATTTTGCGGTAGTTACTAGAGTTACCTTTACACAAAAACAACTTTTTTTTTTTTTTTAACTTGCGGAGGCTTATTTTCCTTAATTAGTCTTCATTAATTTTAAAAAGGAGATTAATGCTGTGTGTGTGAGGGCTCAGCTGTGGGTATAGAAGACAGTTAGAAAAGGGTATGGTAATTGCCTGATCTTTCTGTCTCACTGCTGCTGAAGGGGAAAAGAAATGAAACCATAACTTCTAATATCTGATTACAGGAAGTCCTTGATGCATATGTTTGATTTTGCTGCATGAATCTTCATTAAGCTAGTATCTGTTCACATACTGTGAGTCTGGCATAGAAAAATATGAATATACCTCTTTATCAGGCAACTTGAGTAGTGCTTAAAATCCTTCCAGAGACAGACTGAATCTTTCCTGCCTCTGTTAGCTTCCATTTGGATTTAGATTCCTAGAAGAACCTACCCAGGCTAGGCATTTATGGTATCTATACTCATTTGAAAGAGCTGAAGTGTGGGTTAGAGGTATATATGTGTAGATTTAGGGTAAATTGGGATTTAATCCAAGCAGTACATCTCATGAACTAACAGTGTTAGGACAAATGCTGCAGTTCTAGCTAGAACAGCCAGTGCTTATCATCTTGATTCTCCACTCTTTTACACCTATATATATTTTATTATCTGCCGAAATACCAGGTTAGCCTTGCGACTTTTCACTGAACGCCTCTGTTACATCTGTATCATTGTACGATTACATCTAGGTAAGGTTTGCCATATACATCTCTCTGTCACTAGATGGTTTCTTCTTATGTCGTGGGAGGTTTTCTATTTCCATTGCACCTAAATTCTGGAATGCATAACAAGGAGCACCCAATATCAGTTTATAAATGAACTGTCAGTTGAAAGGTGAAACTGAGCAATAAAAACAATTGAACTGTAAATTGTGATACAGTCCCTCTCTGCTTTCTAGACCAGAATTCTTTGTTATGGACTTCTAATTCTTTAACTTTCTTCTGGAAGGGGGAGGGAAGTGGGAGGTTGCACTTCAGTTTCTGTTTTGCCATGGGGCTCATAATACGAAAATCAAGTGGGTGATTTCGGTACAAAGCTCTTTGATTATGCAACATGAAATCATGTAACAGCACAATTGCTTCGAATTCATGGAATTATTTTAATTAACTCACAGTAATGCTTGCCTTTAGTGCATCCAAAAAAACAGCAAAGAATTTATGCAAATTAGGAAAATGACATGGAAAATGTTCTTATGTATTATCTGATTTTTCTCCCTAGGCACTCTGGAGTCCATTGTTACCTGAAATGGCCGTGGCTACAGCACTAACATCAATGAGAATGGGGTTCAGGGTATTCATAAGGCTCAGCCAAGGAATACAAAAGAGATGATATTGCGATTAAACTAAGAACAAGTCAAAAAGCCTGAAAGGAAAAAGGCTGTACAGAAACCAGTAGCAGCTAGTAGAGATTCACCAGTAATTTCTCTGATGATTTGCTGACTGGGGTGAGGTTGGAGATAAAACAACTCTATGCAAAGTTGAAATTTCAGGAGGAAAAAAAAAAGATCCAAATTTTTCTGGCAAAATAATAAAAAAGACAAGGAGATTCCGGTAGATTAAATAAACCAGCTGTGATACACATCCTGGGGCAAGAGCAAGCCAATTCAGCATGCAGACAGCTGTATTGCTTTGATTTCTGTGGGAAATTCAACTCTGATGAGGAGAAATATTTCACAGAGGGAACTTATATTCAAACAGGCATGTTCCTGTGAAAAGCTTTGATTTTGAGGAGTCATTTTTTTTCAACAGTTTCCCTCCCCCCAAAACCCCATTCCTTTAAAAAACATCCTTCAGCATCTTCAGCTGTGAGCAGGTTTATCAGAAAGTGAAGGACTTGGACCCAAGGAGATCTATTCCTTTCTGGAACAGCTCCTTGGAGCAGTTGCATTAAAAATATGTATATAGGTAATGTTACTTCTATGTCAGTGGTGCTATATTATACAGCTGAACATCCAGAGATGTTATATAAGAGACCTTTATGCACAGCAATGTACAGAGTGAAAACTACCAACCATTTCTAATTTCTATTAATATCATAAAGCCAGAATATTTGACAGAAAAGAAGCCAACTGAAACTACTTGGTACCCATGAGCACCACTATTTATTAAGCTAACACTTTTCTCATTCACTGCCACGTGTAAAAAAAATGCATATTTTAATGTCAAAAAACATTCCATCTGTTATCAGGGATTTTTTTCCAAGTATTTGAAAGCCTCTGACATTACCAAAATGTATCATATTTTATCAACACTATTACAGTTTCTTGCAGATGACTGTGAAAAGGCCACTGTTTTGCTAGAGGCTACCAAATATTGCTTCCTGTACTATAAGTCAAAGTAATTTGAAGTAATGATGACATTTAGTTTTGGAATATGTTTTTCTTTAGGTGACCAGAATTTTTATGGTGTACTTGGCAGATGCTAATTTAAGAAAAGCAAAAGCAATGACCACCATCTGATTTATTTTTGCTACAGGTGAACCCTGCAATTTAGCTCTTGTCAGCATGCAAATTAAAGTTGTCTTATGCTATTTAGCTTGGTTAGATAGCATTAATGTGATTGCTTATGCACCTTCTGTCTCGTGGACTTGAAGTGTTCACTTGAGGCTCATCAGCAATGAGCTATCTTTGGTGACAGCTACTGTAAATGTACTCTGGGGAAACTGATTTAAGAAACTAGAGCTTTTCAAGGTAAATGTTTGGTGGTGTTTCATTCCAATCTTCTGTGAATTTATTAGAATCCTATTTAAAGATCACTATCTGCAAAGTTGGTGGGCTGCTACCTTGCAAGTTAATTCTTATCTTGCTGCAAACAAATATGGCCTTGGGAAGAGTGAAACAAAGCACTCGCCAGAGATTCAACCTCTAGTGAAAAAAAACAAGCCTGTGTTAGAGGAGCTTGTTTAGAGCACAGCAGAAAGAATCAGAACTTTGCATGGTGAAATCCATGATATTCAGAACTGTTTTTTTTTTTAAAAAAAGTTTGATTTTTGAGATTGTTAGGGTTTTCTTACTGAAAGGCATTGAGCTTCACTCAAGCCTCAGACACCGACCCTTCTGCTCAAGTAAAAATCTTTTTTTACCGATGACAATTGTTCTCTCTTTCCTTTTATTTGTACTAGAGGCTATGGAAGGACCAGGATATTGGCTTAGTCCTGGTCTCTGGGAGGGATGGTGTTCCCCTTCCTCCTCTACATGTTGCTGGTGGAATGAATGATGCCGAACTGTCATTCAGTCGTTCCAATGTTAGTAATCAGAAGAATATGTTCTTCAGGAAATTCTAAAATTCTGAATATTTCCTACTTGGGGGGGGGGGGGGGAAGGTGTATTTTGAAGTTGGTTTTTTTTTTTAAGTTAATGACAGTGTTTAATTCAAACCTTTAAAGAGTGAAATCAAACCTTTGATCTTGCTGCATGGAGTTCGAAGGCCAGTTATGGCACCCTCTTGGTGCCGTCAGGAGCTGGGACGCCTGAACCACGCAGAGCAACAAATGAGTGAGGAGCTTTGCAGCCCACCAGCTTAACCTCAAAGATGTCCAGCCTTCTGCTGCTTCCTCTAGATAGGAGGGGAAGCTGGCTTGGTCTGGGGGTTTGTGGGTCTCCCAGACATCTTGCTACACAGCTCTTCTAACATCAGGCCTTCCAAACCCTGTAGCAGAAGGGCTTTTGGCAGAAAAACAGCAAAAACTTGTGTTTTCCCACATGAGGGCATGGCATATGGTGAGAGTGCCCTGGAACCAGGGAACGCCAGGCCAGCCAACATCTGTGAGACGATGCACTGGCAGAAGCTGTGACAGATTTCCAGCCAAACTCTGTGTGTAGTTCAGTGAGAGTTTTTGGGAAACACTGTTTTCAACAAATTAGCCACTTCTATGCATATCAGAAATAGTCAGGAAATTCTCCACCAGCGGTAGATCAGAGGCCTCTGTGGTGTCCCACAGGCTTGCGCTTGTCATCATTTTTGCCTGCGGTTCCCATGATACCCCAGGGTGCATGCATGTGGGAAAAGCATTCAGTGGTGGAATAACATCAATCTGTGAAAAATAAGTGGTTTTATGGGGAAAAAAAAATCAACTTCACCAAAGTGAGACTGGAAAAGATACAAGTGATTGAGCACTTGGAAGGCTGGGACTCCGTCATTTTGAAAATGCTGCCTTCTGCTTCATTCGTATCAGACCCAGATGGTGTGGCTAACGTTTTCCAGTTTCTAGCCAAGTCAGGGGCTTAGACAGTAGCAAACTGCTTGATGTTTAGCTGTAAGGAGAGTAAACGATAAATCCTGAGGAGGGAGAAGCACACTGAACACTTGGCAGGTATTCCTCTGTTTCTTTTATTATGGAATTTACCCACATTGTTTTCCAAGAAAATCATAGCTTGGGGCGAAGGCAGGCCTTTCTGTTCTTGGTGCTGCAGAAGCTCAGGAGCCAACAGCACCTCTTAACTGAGGCACATGCCCAAGTACATGCTTGACCTCTCCTCTGGATGCGGCCAAAACCAGAGTGATGCTTATTTTGAATGTTCCACTGTGTTATGGCAGCAGACAAGCATGTTTGCAGAGTATCTGAAAACTGTGGCTTTTTTATTTATCTACATTTTGTAATGGTGTGTATATTATATTTATTTCCTCAATTATATATAGGAAAGTTCATATGATAACATCCTTCATATCTTAATTTCTCCTGATGGTAGAGCCTGTCTCGCTCCCTATCCATCACAAGGTCAAAGGTAGTGCACAAGACAGGTCACACCATCAAGCTAATTAATCATTAGCTTTGGGACACATAATGTCCACACATACTTTTTAAATACAGGGATAGGTTCAGACTTATAACATTAAATGATCAAAACTGTCTTTCCTGTGTGGTTTGGGACATTTCTCACAGACTGGATCTTGTTATCTTGGCTCCAACAGTAAATGCCAGCTTTACGCCTTTACGAAATCCATGGAACAGAAGGCAATATTTGGTCTGAAATATTTTGTATATGGTTTATAACTAAGAAAAATGTGGTTCTTTGCCTCTATCTAATCCAAAGCACATTTGTCTTCCTAAGTGTGTCGGTAGCAGACAAATCCCATATCAACGACTATGGGATCTTGGCTTCAGTTTAAGTAGTAAGAAAACCCGGTTGCTTTAATTTAGCCAGTCCAGCGATCAACAATGTTTCAGACATTTCATGTTTCTGCAGTGAGGAATCCTGATCAAAATCTTGCAGCTTTTATTCAATTAAACAATCAATTTCTACATGGTTAACTTCAGATTAGCTGCTTTGATACATCCACACAAAGAGGTTTCCAAACAAATCACGATTGCGAATGGTGAGTGCAGTGAAAACATTATGTAAATGGTAACCAGAGTAATTTAGAATGTCTTCTTTATTTTTGTAATAGGAGGCTGTGGCAATCATACTGCCACAAAATTAATAAACAAATTTCTTAAATCTTAGCTTTAGCAAATGGCAGTTAACATGAAACAAATAGCACTGAAAAACTGAAAGACATTCATGGAATAATTTAAGGCCAGCAATACAGGCAGTGGAAGTGTCCATTTGAACGTATATTAGAGTCATAAATAGCACTTCAGATTTAGTTTGCCTTCAGTATTAAATTTTTGCTCAAATCTTATTAAAAACTGTCTAAAATAACACTAAAAAAATATTTTGACATGCTCTTTGCCTCTGGTTGTATACCTTTGTAGCACTAGTGAAAAATCAAATTTAAAAAAAAAAATCAAGTCCGTTATCAATCAAGTACCCAAACCTATTCACCATTGAGAGCTACTGGGAAGATTTCCCTTTGGTGTGTGGGGTTTTGGTTCTTTTTTTTTAGAGGGAGCTATACTTGAAGAAACTTTAAAAAAAACATTAAGGCTACTGCGAGCATTAAAAACTGGCCAATATTGGCAGTGACTGTTCCCTGCCAATCAAGTTGAGGAACATGATGCTTATTCACTCCCCGAAGACTTGCACTCTGCCGAGAGCCCAGCAGAGATGTCTTGTTAGGGGAAGACCCTGCATTCTGACCACAGGATGGGGGCAGCAAGGTTACAGCACATCACATATGCCATTCCTTTCCGCGTCAGCCCAGTGGGAAAACAGACGATAACCATAAAGATTTATGTATTTCAAAAATGTATTTCCAACAAAATCAGGCAGACAATAAGCAGCAACCCTGCCTAAGATTTGTGGAGTCTGAAATATATGCGAGCATGAAGCAAAGGACCATGCTGTAACAGCTGCAACTCTTAAAGAATATAAAAGAAAACTGGTTTGTCATCACTAGTCAAGAGAAACTGAAAAGACATGAAGCCTCAACAGGCAGAGCCTTTTGTCCTCTCTGTTGCACACAACTGATCGTGGCACTTGGGCGCGCGCTTTTGGAGGCTTGTGAGTATATAGACATGAGAGCGTGAGTGAAAGGAGGCCGTGAGAGAACGAGTCTGAGTGGGTGGAATTAACCTGCCTAGAGATTTCATAAAATGAAATCACCCCTCACGTCCCCAATCTTGTCCTTGAGTTTCGTTACATTCTTCGCTTCCAGATCAGTTTTACAGCTAAGCTGTGTGATGTTGATGATGAGTGGAGCCAGTACAGGTGAGCGAGAGCATTGAATGCTCCCACTTTTTCTGCAACAGCTTCTCTGCTCTGAGGCGAGAGGTGAGGATGCCCTGTGAAAGCACCTTCGGAACCTCTCCTTTGGCTGCAGAGCGTGCTGTGGAGCAGAGGGGAGTGCAGTCAGAAAGATTGATGGCTCTCACTGAAGAGCCCCTTTAAAGCACCCTCCCACACACATATTCCTGGTTATATCACAGTGAATTTAGCTTGTGACTCCATGCAAGTAAGTAAGAATAATAGAGTCTGATTTACTGCTGTATCGCTCTAACTCTGGACTCAATTGAATTACACAGGCATAAAATTCAATAGTGAATAAATCCATAATATGTGCTTACCCATATAAGTCATTTCCCAAGAAAACATAAGCATCTTCAATATGATCTTCTCCACAAACAACAAAGCCAGAAAAATGAGTTCTACTTATGACCATTGTTATACATCCAGAGACACATTTTAAACTGTTTCTTCCCTGCTACATAGATCCTACTATACACAATCCATCAAGCAAGTCCTGTACATGGATATTGTCTCAAAAAGAGTAATTGCAGAACTATTTCCAATAGTTATCTGTTTAAATATTTCCACCCAAGATAAAGCAAATGTAACCCAGCTGCTTCTCCTGGCTGTACTCATAATACTGACTATAAGCAGATGATGGTAATTATGATGGAAATTGCAGGAACTTGCCTTCTAATTAAAATAGAAATGGAATTTACAAAACAAATAAGTAACAAACTGTGCTTTCTCCTACAGTAAACTAAACTGAAATAAAATCTGCACAGTGCTGCCAGATGTTATTTTGTGCTGACATCATGAGCAGGAAGGGTAGGCTCCTTCCCGCTGTTTATCAGCAACAGACAGGACAAAAAGCAACAGGCAGCTCTCCACCTGGAAGACAGCTTAGCCAGGGAGTAACGGCTTTTGCCTTTCTTTGAAATTCGGGTTGTGCAGCATTTCTATTGTAAATGTATTAACGCTGCCTGGTTGATAGGGATTGGATGGAGAGAAAGCAATTGGCATTTATCCTGAAAGGGTATTTTAAGTAATTGGAACAGTATGGGAGGAATCAAGAAGACTGGAAGAAAGATACACTGGAGCAGTAGGAAATGGGATAGTAAAGAAATCAAGGAATGAGCTGGAGCAAAGCTGTGAGCTAGGAAGAGGGATACTGGGTGTCCTGATAAAATATGTGTGATGAGAGAAAGGTCACTTTTTGTGGAGACAGTGAATTCTCTTACAAAATGGTGTAAAAGTGGCAAAACAAGGGTTTCATCAACAGTTTCATTAAAAAAAAAAAAAGAAAAAAAAAAACCAACAACAAACCAAACTAATAGTGGAAGATACCTGCAGCTTATATTCGGTGGTGTAGGGAAAGGAAAGAAGCTTCCTCAGTCACAAACTTTGAGGCTCACAACAGGACTGCCATCAACTATAGCTGTGGAGTTCACTCTTCCAACATTCCTCCTGTCGCTGCAGGTGCCGTACCTTGTCCTTGCCTTCCTTTGTTGCTTGAAAGCGCCTATGTTACTGGGCTGTGAACAAAGAGTATCTTTGCTTTATGTTTCCTGCTACAAGAGGAGCAGATACCTGGCTCTGACCCATCTGGGTGATGGTCAAAGCTGCTTGCCAAGCGTACAGGAGATATACTGATAAAAGGGGGAATAACCGTATGCGCTCTTTGGGAAAGCAGGAGGAAGAAGGAAAATTGAAAATCAGGGCATGCAAATGGTAATAAATGAGCACACCCCTGCCTCTGGGCCAGGTGCATTATCAGGAATTATACTGGTTTGAACTGCCACCTGCCACACAACCTAAGCGTTTTCTACTTGTTCCACTAAAGAATATATGTTAAAGGACTCAGAGTGCACCACAACAAAACTTTCTTTCAATTCAGAATTAAACTGACGAGCCCGTACCTTGGATTCAGAGACCTTGGATCACACTGTGAGAGAGTCTGGTTCATCCACTCACAGATCTATTTACCAGCCTCTGCCACAGGCAAGCCTTCTGTACCAGTGTGAACTCCTTTCTAAGATATTACACAAAATAGGTGACAAAGGGTTGTTGATATTATTTGAACTACCTGAAGTAAGAACTCCCTGGAAATTTTTTTTCTGACAGAATATTTTTTCTTCATGAACTCCAGGTGCCTCTGAAGCCACCCTGACTTAGCCCACCTTCTACACTGTGACCCAACTTCAGTAGGAATAAGGATGTCTCCAGTCGGGGTAGATTACCCTCCTCCTGGTCAGAGAGATGGGAGAGGGGCTTGAATTCTCTCAGAGGGGAGAGGAGCTTTTTCAGAAGTACCCTAGCCTGAAGGCTAATATAGAAAAATGGAGCACACTGTCATGTCCAGAGAAGACCTCCATTTTTTGTAAAGGCTGACAATTTGTGCCCCAGATACACCCAAAGAACTGCTTGCTTAGGAATTATGTGAATATTTTGAATCACTCCTTCATAAAAGGCTCACAAAGGGTATGGTCTAGCCTATTGACCAGGCAACAGCATTGCCACTTCCTCTATCACTGAAGCCCAGAATTAGTGCTAGCAAGGAAAAATTGCTTTCTGTCTTGAAAGCAAGCACAGTGAAGTACTGAGGGCATTCATAGATGGTCTCAATTTGTAACAAATCAAGAAAACCTTGATTGTACTAAATTGTGGTCTTTTTGGCTGACTACCATGCATCACAATTTGCCTAAGCTCACTATGACGCAAATCAAATTATGATTTAAAACTCACTTTTTTGTGAACATTTATTACTTAGCAAAGAAAATTCAGATCCATACTGATTCCACCAGCTTCTCTCTAGACACACGTGTTTGACTCTCTAAAGCTTGTAATTTTAAGGACAAACCAGCTTGATTACATTAAATGTATGAATCCAGACTTTTTAGATCCAATTATTGTATTGATAACAGCTCTGAAGCTCTCCGAAAATGCTTATAATAAACAGGCTTAATTCAGAAACTCTGTGTTCAAAATTAAAGACTAATGGACCAGCTTAGCACCGTTTGTTTTAGGGTTCCCACATTACCTGGAAAATTACTTGTTTTACTGGGGAAACATGAAAAACTATGCTACTTTTAATTACACTAATAATAACGACTAGTAGCTGGTTAACAGTGGACTTGTCAAAGTACTGTCATGCTACGTATTTCTTATTTAGTCTTTCATTTACTGCAGTCATTTTCCTTTCTTTTCGCTTTTTTTCTGAGATTCTTCTACTTTTGACATTTTAGCTTTTTACCTTATGGTTTTGGCAAATAATCACTCAGCACAGCAGAAGACAACTTTAACTTGCTTCCCTTTGCTTAGCATCTGATGTCCCTTTGAGAACCTTTACTTTATTCTGGTTTGTTGAAATATTAATAATTCTCTACTCCATGACTTCTTGTAAATATTTCTTCTGTCCATCTGTTTCAGTGAAAATACTTTTTACTTCTAATCTTGAAAACTCTATTTCATATTTCATGTACTACTTGAGTGTACTGCATCAAAGAAGAATATAAATATGGATTAGCAGTTGTTTTTAAATGACTAGTAATAGATATTGACTTCTTCTTGTAACATCATCATCTTGTCCACTAAGTATTGATATGGAATAGCTGGAAATGGTAAAGTTAATTCTGAAAGTATTTTTCACTATCATAGAATCACAGAATCACAGAATCATAGGATGGTTTGGGTTGGAAAGGACCTTTAAAGATCCTAGTTCCAGCCCCCCTGCCATGGGCAGGGACACCTTCCACTAGACCAGGTTGCTCACAGCCCCATCCAACCTGGCCTTGAACACTGCCAGGGATGGGGCAGCCACAACCTCCCTAGGCAACCTCTTCCAGCGTCTCAACACCCTCATTGTAAAAAGTTTATTCCTTATGTCCAACCTAAACTTCCCCTCTTTCAGTTTCAAACCATTGCCCCTTGTCTTGTATCTACAGGCCTTGGTAGAAAGTCTCTCTCCATCTTTCTTGTAAGCCCCTTTTATATATTGAAAGGTCGCAATAAGCTTTCCTCTCTTCTCCAGGCTGAACAACCCCAACTCTTATAGGAGAGGTGCTCCAGCCCTCTGATCATCTTCATGGCCCTTCTCTGGACTTGCTCCAACAGGTCCGTGTCCTTCTTGTACTGGGGATCCCAGAACTGGATGCAGCCACTCCATCGTAGAAGGCCACTAGATTAGTCAGTGCTCAAACACGATGCCTCAAACCAAATGCTTCGGTGGTGGGTTGAGCTTGGCTGGCTGGCTGCCAGGTGCTCACTAAGCCACTCTGTCATGCCCCCTCCTCAGCAAGACAGGGGGAGAAAACACATGGGGTGGATAGGTAAAAGATTTTGTAGAGCAGCTATTAGTTTCTTTTTTTTTTTTTTTCATACCGCAAAATTATGTCAGAGTGTTTTTGTAGCTAGCTGCCATTGCATGGCAAACTTCATCAACCCAAGATCACTTTATATATAATTATTTTTTAGTGTTGGATATATTATTTCAGATAGCACTTCAGATTCTGCCTGGAAGACCTAATCAAAGTCACATTATTATAATCATTAGAATAAGAAATCTTAAAATTGTTTCTCAATATTTTGAACTATCTATTATTAAACAGACCATTTTTTACTGCAGTAATGCCTAGGAAATTCAGCTGAATTGTGCGTGATACAGTGTGGGACATCATCAGCTTTTAGAAAAAGAAAAGAGTAGAATAAAAGTAATTATTAGGAACTTCTATTTGCACTCAGCAAAAGGATAATGGGCAATGTCTTTAAATATGAATTACTGGCTATCAGAAGAACTACAACCTCAGGATAAAGAGCAGTTAAATGCCCTTCTGAGAAATCTGGGACAAACATGCAGTTCCCCAAGGCATGGGTCTTCCTGTGAGCCCTAAAAGCTTTCCAGAAAGTTTTTCCTGTGAGAATTTGATGAGGCTCCCACTAATCAAACTAGTTAAATGTTTAAGTGCTGTCAGATGACACGTGCAGGTACCTGACACTAACAACTCTTCTACTACTCAGTACCAAGAATTTCTGAGCATATCCTGCCAATTGCCGGGAACCTCAAGCCACTCTTATGCAATGTGGAGGGACCACTCACCACGTCCACAGCAACTGTGCTGCTCCTTGAGAACTAGGTCCTTCATCATGCCAGGTTTGCCCCTCCTTGCCATCCACTTTAAACCTTGTTTTCTCCAACATTAGAGGACACTGACATATGAAGCCATAAATCTCAAGCCATGAAAGGCTGTGTTATTTATTTTAAAAATGCATTTTTTTTTCTTGGCTAAAATAATGTAAAAATTAATTTAACTCTGCTCCATCTCTACAGGATTCTGATTTCGGCAGGCATCTCCACAGCTTCCCAGAGTTAGCTGCAGCTGCTGAGGATGTAACAGGGACAATCTGGGCATGATAGCAGTGAAGCTTTGGCCGCCGAGACATCCCGACGTAAGCCTCAGCTCCATGATCCTGCTATGCACTCAGGAATCCAGAACATTCTTGCTTATCCCTAGGCTGGATAGTTTCTAACTGGCTGTACCACCTACAGCTATGCAAGTGGTAACCTGAATTATGGTGGGAAGATGTTTGGAATGAAGAGTGTAAGGACAAAATCCTCATTCTGTTAATGCTGTTGGGACTTTTCTATGTATCTTTTGGCAACCAAGGAATTACTCTGTCTTCATGTTGCCTGTACTGCCATCATATTCTGGCCTTAGATTTCTAAAGTCCGTGAAAGCCATGGCTTATGGCCTGAATGCCTACCCTCATTCACATGAGGAAGCATGTGTCTTGTATCTTATCATCTTGTCCCACGGAGATAGACCCACGGCAGTGGTTTTGTACCTTGGTGCTTTCATACCTGTGCCAAGCCCTCAGTGGAAAATGAGGATGCTCTCGGCATCCTGTAGCACACAGAAAGGGAACGAGGAGGGATGACATTCAGCTGCCATACATATGGCATCTTAAGTACAAAAGATTGTACTTGCAAGAAATACTGTTTCTGGGGATGTCAAGACATGTCTGTTGAAACGCCAGTCTTCTGTGTTCTACCTTATTGCCCCAATCCCATCCCAGCAGGCACAAACATGCAGCCTTTGCCCAGGTTCCCCAGCACCAGTAATATGAAGGGCTTTCTTTCAGCCTTGCTTCTAAAAATAGAAGGTGGAAATCCACCTGTGCTCTGGGAAGTTGTTTGGTTGAGGTTTTTTCTTTCCCCTTGGATTTTCTTTTCCATAGACAGAAATAGCAGCAGAAGATGTGAAAAGACAAAACATGAAATGTCAATGTCGAATCCTGCATCCAAAGCAACACGAGGATCATAGGGAGGTCCGGAAATGCCCCTTACAAAATCTCTTCCCAGAAGTGCATTCTGGTAGACAATTGTAAGAGAAAAACTCACTTTGGCAAATAAGCTGCTGAAGTGGCCAGCTTAAATGACTGAATAATTGTGTCTGTGTAGAGCAAACATCAATAATTACTCTTTTCCATTCTGCAAATAAAATCATAGAATCATAGAATCATAGAATCACCAGAATTCTTTCATGAGGAAACCTTAATGATGCTTTTTTGCTTTTTTGTGATTTTTGAATGCTGGATCTGCAGCCATCCAATCTTGTGAATTCGTGTTCCTCCTGCTGCAGTGATAATACACTCTGTAGATACTTTTAGTATATCATTTAATTTTAATCATTCACTCAAGGATAATTTCTGCTTTCGTTAGAGTCAAAGTCTATAATTTAAATAGCTAAAGTTATTGCAGCATCAGGCCCTCAGTATAGTCTTTTGAAAGTACGTTCTTGTTTTGGCCATTGAAAAAAAAGAGCGCGAACTATCATTCAAAAATTAAGTCCCTCATGACTTTCCTGAAAAATCCTCACAGTTGAAACACATGCCTTAGCTGAGTTAAAGTCATGCATATGTGAAAATACAGCGTGACAGAAATGCATAAAATGGGCAGAGTTCCAGCTTCTTTGCCTTGCCTTTATTTTTAGCTTGTACCACAAAGTTTAAAGGCACAATTATGCTAACAAATATACAGTTTTCTCTAACTTATTTTGGAGCTGGGTCTTCGCTCAGACTCCTGTGGAGCCTCCCAGCTCTCTTCTCACTCCCTTTTTATGTCAAAGAAGGTCCTAAAATTTCACGCTGCCACTTTTAGCTGACTGAGACCTGCCTCCTTGCATCATCGAGGTGGCTCAGCAGAGAAGGTCCTCCCTCGCTGCTGCCTGCTGAGAGCAGAATCAGCCAAAGCTATCCTCTTCTGTGTTCGGACCAGATGAGAAAAACTGAGCTGATTGGAACATTTTCAGAGAAATGTATTTTTGCTGGAACATGCTGCTTTAGCTAAACCTTTTCATGAGGACACAATAAATTCACCTTTTTTTTTTTTTTGGATCAGAGCAGCATTCAGTTATCAATTTTGATTTGAAAATGGGAGAGAGGCAGAGACTGGGAGAGAGAAGAATAATACAAAACCCTCACCTTTTCAGTCCAAAAGTGGATATTTCATGAAAGCATCGGAAAATATTTGGGTTTTGTTCTGATGTAGAAAGTACCCAGGAAATTAAATGGCATTCTGCCCAGTTCTGCCCCATTGTGAGGAGTACAGCTGATTAAGAAAACAGCCAGACTCCCCTCGGGACATTTCTTTTTTACAGTTAATCTCAGAACTGTTTTAATTTGGCTCCTCACCTTCACGCCCCTGCTTGTGCATCTGTCTGCAGGCCCTTGCTACAGTGTGCTTTTTCCCTTTAGAGTAAGCTAAAATTGGTCATTTAATGAAGCTCATCAATCTCTACTTTGCCTACCAGATGGAGCGCCTAAAGGCTTTGTGCTTGGCCATTACTTGTGTTTCCCATTATCCAATTTATCACTCATTACTGAGAGAATTTACTCACAACTGGAACATGATGGCTGTTTATCACACATGCAAACAGCGAGACCCTGCTTGCTGCCATGCAAGGTGCCCCATGCTGAGAGCCCCACCAACACTGCCTGCAGTCCTCGGAGGACTTTTCCCCTTCCATTGTAGGCTACATTTTACTGTTTTCTTCTGATCCTAACAGACCAAGAGAGCTGAATTTTGACTTTTTACTTCTGTTTCCTTTGCTTTGTTCCAGTACGTTTTCAGGCCCTGATTTTACAAGTACATTTTCTCTACTGAAAAGATAAGTCTAGATTTGTATTTACATGGATTAGCAGCCCGGAAAGGGTCTGCTTTCACAGTTTTATGACATCTCCATTTCATTATTACAATGCAGTTTTCACAGGGCCTTCCCAAATGACCTGCTGTACAGGCAATGGCAGATACAGTGCAAAATGCTGCCAACTGTTCCGTGTACCCCATAGAGCTGTAAAATGATGTCAAAGAGACTAATGAAAGTGGTGCTGAGTGATTTGGTGAAAGTTTTTGCTTTCTGCTCAAAAAGGTCAGAGAGAAAAAGTCTAAAAACGGTATGACTATTTTTTACCTGTCCCATCTCCTAATATTTGGGGATTTTATAAAAAACTTCTTAGGTTTTATGTGGTAGGAGGTGATTAAATGAGCACTGGGGTAGGTAAATGAATAACGACGCTTCACCCTGGTTACAGAGAGCTGTTGTACCCATTGAACAAATATTGACATGAAAAGAAACTCAAAGGTTTGTGTGCAACTGGGTTGTATTTGTAGCCTGGTTTCCTAAGAAAATGTGACTGGAGTCTATTTGTGTGTCTAGTCATCCATCTGTCTGTCAGTCCTTCCCCTAATGGTTTCTGAACCAGTTAATGAAATGTTTGCAGTCTGGCTTGAAAAGAGATTAGGATATCAAAGGTCCTTTAAGTTTTAGTGGAAAATCAGTGTCTGGGTAAGGACTGAGAGCGAAGTCCCTGCCTCCCAGAGGAAATGCAGGCAGACATGCTGCCTTTACGTATGGTGGGCAGCAGCTTGTCGCAGCCAGCCAGTCACGCTGGATGAATTCCTGCATCAACCTTGGCATGGCTGCTTCCAGTAGCATAAGGTACATGTCCACATGCCAGCGGGGGAATGAGCTGAGGTGTTTGCGATGTGGTAGTAGAATACAGGAGCAATGCTGATTCAGTTCCGGCCCGGTGCTGCTTTGTGGATATCCTAAATCAGAATATGGGCCTTTTGGACGGTTGATCTAAAACACTCGCACTTGTTTTTTCTCCCAGGAATGACGTCTAACTCATGAAACCTGACAGTCATCCTTAGGAAATGCAACCGCTGTCTTTACATCAGTGGGATACCACACAGCCAATGCTTGCAACACTTTGAGGTCTGTTAACTCGTTAACTGTTGATCACTTCAGCATGAACATTCTGGTGACACATTTATTTGACAATTTGTGGCTCCTGAAGTTTCCACATGGCTTCTTTGGGGTTGCAAAAATATATACCCTACCATATATATACTCCTTGACAGCATGCATGCTTCAGTTACTTACTTCCAACAATAAAGAGTGAAGTACACCCCCCCCCCCGAAAAAAAGCCAACGCAGAGGAGAAAATATGTTAGACAATTAGTTTACTTATAAATTAAGTAACAAGAGAAATACCCCAGATTTTATTTACCAACTGGACTACCACAGAGTCTTGGGTACTTGTCCTGGAGCTTCAGTAATGCCTTCTTAGCCATATGAGGACCTAGAACTCAACTGCAGTAGACATTCAACAATTTGCTCTAAGTATAATGATAAGATATATAAAATTGTGTAAAGGAAATATATTTAGTCAAGAAATAGAAAAGGTATCAGAGTTGGATCCTAAATCTTTATTTTTTCAAATCCTCTTGCTCTTATGTTTTGCTCCAATCCTGAACTAGCATTTGCAATGTCACTAAGGTAATTACTGTACCAACCTGTGAGCAGTGGTATGTAGCAAACTGATATATAAAAATGTCAATTTTGTGGCATGCCATTGCTTTTCTTTTTTCAGGAATGTTGTAAATGCATCTGAAAAGGGTTGTTAAAAAATAAAGAGATATAGTCTTCATCTTTATAATCATATCAAAACAACCCTCCAAGTGTTACTACTATCCTCACTGGATCCTGTAGCAGGGTGGAACTGAGCTTCCCATTACAAAAATACCCAAAACAGATAGCACTTAGGGATAAAAACATCAGGCTTCTCTACAAAACTTTTTCCTATAACAAGAAAGTTGAAGAAAGTACCAGGGCAGTAACAATAAAAATGATTAAAACAATAATTTAGTGCCCAAGCTATTGAGAAGAAGAAATTGTCATATTTTGAATGTTTAATTACATTTTAGAAAAGTTATAAAAAACCCAGCAACACTGATGCCTCAGTTAGTGCATGAGCATGAGCCAGTATTGAGTGAAGAATATTGATCAGAGGTGAAGCCAAGGATGCTCAGTGTTTTTAAGAGTTGTACTCTCCCAATCAGCCTCTCTGTGCATTCAGAAAGCTCACACATTGTTGTAAATAGAGGAAACTCATAGCTATTGACAAGTACTTTTGAAAAATCAGGCCATTAATCTCAACTACACATTGTTATCAGAGATGAAAGAACTCCTACTAATTTATATAAAAGTGTATGAAGTTAAGAAAAGGGTTAGCTTAGCTTTCGGCGTATGAATGCAGTCAACACTGAGAGCTAGGATGCCTACCTAGGAGGGATAAAACTGTTTGCACAGGTACTGAGTGTGGTGGACAGACACTTAGGCTGGTTGTCTGAAGACCCCTGGCTACACCACGGTCCTTAATTTTTGTGGCATGAAAGGGCACTCAGAGCCCCAGGGAAGAATCCCTGCCTGCTTACGATAAACTCTTCAGAGGTTATTAAGAGCTAGCTGTGAGCATCAGGTTATTACTGAGGCTATCCGATCAGCAATTGCATTTTAGAGTGGTAGTGCTTGAATTCACTGCTCCGCATAACTACAAAGAGGGAAGAGGAAAACAATGGAAATCCTGTTGCAAAGAATGAGGGTTTTGCTAATTTAAGCTAATGCTATGCCATTGCCTCCTACACAGCCCATCATGGGCTGCATTCTCTCGGGAAGGGGCATAACGTTTCAGGAGTGTTTCAAGGATGCTGGACATCCCCATGTCAGAGGATCCTTCGGGGGTAGCTGAGGCTTGCTTAACTTACCTAGAAATCTGAAATGTCTTCTGGTGGTTCCCAGGGCTGGCAAACAGCTAAATGACATCTGAAGTCCCTGTCCTGGAGGGGCTGTGCTGAAAGCTATAAGATACCTTGGAGTGACCTTGTGTGGAAATCAAGGACACTGAAGTGGGTATTTGAGAGTGAAACATTAGTTATGTTTTATAGCTGGGGACTAGAGTCTAATGGACTTCATAACACATGAGGGAGACTGTGGTGACTCACACTAGGATTGTGTATTTGTGCCTAAATTACACAAACACAGTAGGATGTCCATATGGCTGAGTGGAAAGAGCCATTTAGTAACTGAATGCACAAATGAGGTGCCCCTGATTGCAGTCTTTACAGATTATTGTACTGATCTGCCGCCTAATGTCTTGGCCGGATCTTCCCTACTGCAGCAAACCAAAGGGAAAAGTTATGTTTGGTCCTTTCTTTCGTATTTCTATCTCATCTCCAACATGCAGCCCTAACAATGTTAACATTTTCTTTAGGAACAGCACTGTTTTCCAGGGGTTTGTCCTTTCTGCAACATGTCCCCTGGCCAGTGGAGGTACTTTTCATTTCTTACAGTGTCTGAGGCTGGGATCAGAAGGTATTCAGAAGGTTAACTTTGGCAGGGAAACCAGTGCAGGGCACCTGTGAAACTTCCAGGTCTTGGGAAAAGGTTGTCTATTGAGCATTGAACTGGCTCCCTTGCACACTTCAGTTTTCTAGTCTGATTTGTGATGTGTGCAAAGCACGACATACTAATGGTTATCAACATGATGGACACACTACTGTTAGGACCATTACAGCTGGTGTTTGAGGGCATTACCTCCTCACCTTCCTGCCTCATGCAGTGCTGAGCATCGGCGTTTACATAGCACTAAAGTATCATATTTATGTTGCACATGGTATATTAATTTATTCTAATGACATGTTTGTTCTTTATAAAGTCTGTTTAAAGCACATTACCCTTTACTTTTGCCATTACAAAAATAATATTGAACTTGGTGTAAAAGTATCACAAGAATTTCAGGCTCCAAATAGTTCACCTTTCTTTTCCAGATGAGTAATCTTTATCTGGTGAGTCTGCCCACATGCAGTTTACAGATGTAAGTGCATACCTGCATGTGGAAGATCAGCATTTTGTACCTTTTTTTTTTTAAAAATAGAAATATAAGTTCATCTCTGAACTTAATCTTCACTTTCTTATAAAACAGTGTTTGTATTGGCTTTTTTTTTTCCCCCAATGAAGTTGGAATTTCAAAGGCAATTTTCTTTCATTGTGTTGATAGTTGGGGATTGGGGAGAGATCTTCTTACAGGGTTATTTTGGTGTTGTGTCTCTTCAGTAAATGAATGCCCAGGATTCAACCACCATAGTATCCTCAGCACGTACCAGCTATTGGGAGATAGTACAGCCCTTTCAGCTTATCGAAGGTGTCACAATCAACTAATCCTTTTCTGGTGAAAATATGATCTTTTTCTTGACGGGGTGGATTTCTGCCCTGAATGGTAGGATTGGTAGTAAAGCACACTCAGAAAAGACTTTGAAAAGTAAAGAATGTACATGTACTGCCTGACTTCCCAACTGCAAGAAAGCTTTAAAAAGGGGATTTTTCCAGCTTTCACATACTTTGGACTACAGCAACGTTCACCACATCACTTCCTCAACTCCTCTGAAGTCACTGCAGCAAATGCTTATGTGGAAAAGTGTCTTTGAAGGCAATTTAACAGCTGGAAACAGAGAGGAAGAACCAGTCCCTTGTGAGCAATAAGCTCTCAGCAAAGAGAATTTAAAGCAATTTGCTAGTTCCTCAGTGGTTCAGCTATGAGCATGTTCTGGGGGAGTAATGGGATAGTTATATTTGTATTATCTAAATGACACTCATAATGCCAGCGAAAATAGCTGCTGCCGCTGCAGGGAGCCTTGCTGGTCACTTCATGCTGCCGCTCAGCTCTCCCTGGGGGGCACAATGCCCATCATGGGCGGGCTGGGCTCTCTCCTTGGGGACAGGGCAGCTGTGCACTACTTCTCCCTATGGAAACCTGTCAGTTCCCAAATCAGCACCAGGTATTTACTGCGTAAGGGTAGGAGTCTGAAATCATTTTACCTGGTAATCTGGGCTCCATCTTACTTTCTTGAAAAAGCCTGTTAAATTTTGCTGAATAACATTCCCTCTTCAATTTTTTGTAGAAGCGTTCGTAACCTCGTCATTAATTTAGCAATTTCCAAGCAGCAAAAAGCTCTTTTTTTTCTGTTCTTGTTTTGGACTAGAAGAATTCGCATTTTATGTTAATAAAGTATTTGCATTTTCATAAATGATAGGCTTCTGTTTTGAAAGATGGGAGATGAAACCATTTCCAGATAGGTATAAGCCTATGTTTGAATTCCCTATATGCAATTAAATTGTTGATTTTGGTGGTACAACACAGAAGAGAACGAGTTTAGTTGCCAAAATTAGGAGCATGGCAGAATTATAATGTAAGAAGCCTTGCTAGATGTGGATTTGTTGAATGTGAGGAGTCACTGATAAAGTGTCTTGACTAACCCAGCAATTGGTGAAGTCACTCAGAGTTGCCTTGTCTTGATGGGGAAAGCTCCATACAGCCCACCCACGCCCTGGTTAATTGCTGTCTGTGACAAAAGTTGTCCATACTTCTCCAAAGGGGTTGCATTGCTAGTAGGAAGCCCTAGACACTAGAAATCATTATAGCTATACTCCTCTCCATGGAACAACTCCAATTTATATCATTTGAAGATCTGACATACAATGATACTGGTTTGTGAATTGTCTGTGGTTCAGAGAGTCTGAATAAAAGAACAGGTCTAAAAGAAAGACGTTGTGCTCTGCAGTACAATTTACAATGTTTTCTGAGTTGACTGAGTTTCAGGCAGGACCATGACAAGACCTGTGCCAAATTAAGCGAACGACCAAAGAGCATGGTGCAAGTGAAGCCCCTTCACTGACAGGATTTACTGCCTGACTTGATCTTCTGGTTAAGTGAACTAGCAACACCAGGTTGTCACCTGATTAAGGTGAGCAAGGAAACCATGTGCTGATGGCCAGATTACCTTTTTTACCCAGAACATGGATGAAGGAGAACACACTGGCACTTACTCTTTTTTGGAGGTACTGGGGACAATTGGCTGAAAAACAAGAACTTAGATCCCAATTCAGTCCTAGAAGGGAGGAGAAAAGTGATGAAGCTATAGAATCATAGAATCATTTAGGTTGGAAAAGACCTTCAAGATCATCGAGTCCAACCATCATCCATGCCCAC
>JANXJC010000005.1:34701046-34761084 GCA_027564655.1 Leptodon cayanensis
AGGTGCGGCCTCACCAGTGCTGAGTACAGGGGAACGATCACCTCCCTGCTCCTGCTGGCCACACTATTTCTGACACAGACCAGGATGCCGTTGGCCTTCTTGGCCACCTGGGCACACTGCTGGCTCATAGTCATCCGGCCGTCAACCAGCACCCCCAGGTCTTTTTCTGCCGGGCAGCCTTCCAGCCACTTTTCCCCAAGCCTGTAGAGCTGCATGGGGTTGTTGTGACCCAGGTGCAGGACCTGGCACTTGGCCTTGTTGAACTTCATACGATTGGCCTCGGCTCATTGATCCAGCCTGTCCAGATCTTTCGAGCCTTCCTACCTTCAAGCAGATCGACCCTGCCTCCCAACTTGGTGTCATCTGAGGGTCCCCTCAATCACCTCATCCAAATCGTCAAAAAAGATATTAAACAGAATGAGGCCCAACACCGAGCCCTGGGGAACATCACTTGTGACCTGCCACCAACTGGATTTCACCCCATTCACCACAACCCTCTGGGCTCTTCCATCCAGCCAGTTTTTCACCCATCGAAGAGTACGCTTGTCCAAGCCATGAGACACCAGCTTCTCAAGGAGTACGTCATGAGAGACAGTGTCAAAGGCCTTGCTGAAGTCGAGGAAGATAACATCCACTGCCTTCCCCTCATCCAATAGATGGGTCACCTGGTCACAGAAGGAGATCAGGTTGGTCAAGCAGGACCTGTCTTTCATAAACCCATGCTGACTGGGCCTGATCCCCTGTTCGTCCTTGACTTGCCTTGTGAGTGCTCCCAAGACAAACCGTTCCATAATTTTCCCCGGTACCGAGGTCAGGTTGACAGGCCTGTAGTTCCCCGGATCATCCCAGAGGATCCTCCCTAGGTCCCACCCAGAGCTGAAGCTGAGGGTCCTTGCAGTGTTCTGGCAGGAGGCACCGTCTGCCTCTCTGTGCAAAGCTTGCTTGGGGTAAACAGGAGTCCTGGGGAGAGTGAGAAAGAGAAGGACTGGGGAATGAGCAGCTCTGCTACCTGTCCTGTGGGGTTTTGTGTGTTTTACGTTAGATAGCCATTGGGAAAACCACAGAAGCACCAGGGAGGGAAAGAACCATTCCTGCGTCAGAGCCCATTTTCCAAAGTACAAATTTATGCTTCAGCTGAGACCTCCCCTCCGGTTCTGGGTTCCTCTGCATCCCTGCCTGTGGAGTGGTGCAGCTGCAACAACGAGCATTAGAAAGGTCTCCCTTTGTCTACTGTGTCACTGGGTCATTAGGACAGTGTCCCGCAAACTGACTGAAGGCAGGAGAACTAAACCCCGCTTTATTTCCAGGCCCATTAAACATCACCCCTCACCTGCTGTTTCCTTTAAACGATGGTAAGCAGGACTGCTCAATGCTGTGCTTCAGCATCAGCACTCAGAATACACCAAATAATTTGGGACATTCCAGGGACATAACTGTAAGAATCACCCGGTTTGTGAATCACAAAAATTTAAGCGGGAGATAGGTTTCCTCAGCCTAAGCAACAGATTCTTTTGGCATGTGCAAAAGCACAGCTTTACAGACAGAAAGCAGTTTTCACTGAAAAATGCAGATTTATGTATTGATTCAAGCATTTGAAAGAGCAAAGTAGAGATTTTTCCAGTTTGCTTCTCTGAATTTAGAACTCTAGCTGGAGATTAGGTGCATAAGCAGTATTTTGGATCCTGCAAGGTGTCTTTGGGTTCTTTAAAAAAAAAAAAAAATTTACATGATTTAAAAAGGTTATCCACCTGCTGTGAATCACTTTTGCTACTCAATTCTCAAGCTGCCCACAGGATGAACAAGCAGTTGACAGCTTGCTATTGTTAATAAATTAGCATTGCATATTATTGTTTGATGTAAATGCAAATAGAAAGGAAATTGATTATTGCAAAACCACTAGGAAATACAGTGGTACAGACAATCTGTGATGGGTTTCTGGCATCAGCAATTGCAGGTTTTAGAATTATGTCCAAACAGGTAACAGCTCAGAGAATAATTCACAGTACAGAATGTACTTTGTGTAGTACACTCATTTCTTGCTTGCTTCTGAGATCTTAATAGATACAACCAGGCAAAAAATGATGCTGCCATTCATTTAAGGTACTTTTATTAAGGGACAGGGATGATAAAGATAGCATTTTAAAATTCTAGATTAAAAATAGTCAAGGGCATTTTTGTAATAACGTATCTTTTATGATTATAAGTAGAAACCATAATGAGGTGACAGAAATATCTTGGTTTTGATTAGATAATGATAACAAATTCTTATTTAATTTGGCATGTACTTTAGACACCCAAAGCCTTTTTCTGGGAACAAAACATTTTTTTTATAGTTTTGTACTAATTTTAGGGTTTTAAAGGTGACAAAGTACTTTAACAATAAACATTCATTGTTACTAAGCAGCAGCTGAGAAAAAATAATAGGTGTTGTAGTTGTGTGCTTTGCTTTGTTGGTTTGCGTTACTGTGATGTGGCTTGAAAGAAAAATCATAGATTTGTTGGAAAGGGACAAATATGAAGAGCAAAAAAATGTTTTAGGCACCATACTTGAAAAATTTACCTTATAAGAAAGAATTGTGCATGCAGGAGGTAGTTTAATGAGTTCATATTCTTCTTTAAATCCACAACTTGTTTAGTGGTCTTATAGAAATGGTTATGTTTAGACCTGCCACCATTATTGAAATTTCAGTTGATATTTTAGCATTCAATAATTTCAGTAACCAATCTAGTGACATCTTTTACAAGTTATGAAAAAGATGCATTATTAACTAAGCAAAACATGGTGGTATAAGTCTAAAGAATGAATTCAGCAATCCTTATATTTTACTAGGATTTATGATGTTGCAGCTTATAAAACTATAAAGGAAATAAAAAAATGCAAAAATAATAACCATAAAATCTTTGTATGTTCCAATTATCAAGTGAGATGAAGCTAAGCCCTGGATTTTAGACAGTCAGGCTATTTTCCTTTCATGGTTACTTTAGGGTTTTGGAGTTTTTTCCATGACAGTTAAGCAATGAAAAATTAGGGTTATATAAAATTAAGACACTTTTGGTATTATCATAAAATAGTATTTTTGGAAACGCTCATGAATTCCCTGGCACAGAAGAGAGCTGCCTTCATTTCTCATACAATCCTAGAATACAGAAAAAAGTGACCAAAATGCAATAAAAGAACAACTGCACAGGAAAAGTCCCACAAAAGGAAAATGTTGGTATTCCCTTTAAACATTGGGATATATATTACATACATAGATTAAAAATGAACCATAATTAATATATAAGCAAAGAGACCTTCTCTTAAAATACACAGCTAAAGAACAATCCAGAAGAAAGTAAAATGGTACTGAAGAGAACAACACAAAGAAAACATTCTGTCTTTTCTTTTCCTTTTTCTCCTCCTTCTCTGGTGGATATATACTGTAGATCATTTACACTTCTCTCTCAGTTTCTCAGCTTCCTGGTGTTGTAGCTGAATGTGGAACTAGAGCTAGAAAGCTGTATTTCAGCTTTCCATCAAGAGCCTGACAGAGCCCATGTTTGCCATTTAAATTTCTCCAATACGTGCTGCCGGTGGGAAGAAATTAATCTTTTAGATAGCATTGTGCAGCTCAACTGGGCACTGGAGAGAGAGGCAAGGATTTCACTTGTAAGAAGTTTATTATTTATATAGAACTGCAGGTGCACATGGTCTTATGCACTAAATCAGCAGCACTGGCCAAATGTATGTCGTGCTTCAAAGGGCTGCTAAGGCCATGCGCATCTCCAAACAACGACTGGTTCAGGGAAGGAGAAATTCATCATTGCCCAGAGGGGGACAGGAAATCTCCTATTGGAGTGACCAGGAGGGCAGGATGGAGGGCACAGGAGGTGCTGATCAGTGAAATATACCCAAACACAGCTCCTGCTGCTGCTTTTGAAGTACGGGATTACACATCTCCGATGAAATCTGGCGGAATCTTGAGAGGGAAAGGATTTCTACTGACATCAGATTGTCCCCCTGCAGCTATTGCTAGTTTGGTATTAATTCACTTAAACCATGGCAGCAGCCTGGCTTGAAGTGTAGGTTAAAAATGTTCACCTGCAGTGAGGTAAAGGAGCAGCTAAGAACTAAATAACAAACTAGTCATGCTGTGGCCTTCTAAATAGCAAGGGTAGGGTCAATGTGGCTGTGCTCAAGGGGGTAGCTGGGCTACCCATACGCTTCCAGCAGATCCCCAGCCTCTGTGCATGGTGATACCTTCTTGATCCTTCATCCTTTGCACAAGTCCTCCTCACTTAGCAGATGTTGATGTACCATAGATTTGGCTTCTTGCAGCGCATTTGGAGAATATGCCCTCCACCAGCAAATTGTTGCTAGGCCCAATGATACCAAGCAATGATGGGTGTAAGTAGGTAGACATAACTGGTAATATTTAGTGGTAGATGTCCCCATATCAGGATGAAGTGTGCAGATCTACATTGCTTAGCTGTGTCGTAGTCCATCTGTAGTCATTCGAGTCAATCTTTCAAGTTAGTAATTCAGAATAGTCAATAATCTGTGAAGCGAGGAATATCTGACTGTTAAACCTGACTTGGTGGCTGATTTTCTGTGAGGTACCTGTAAAATCACTAGACATTGACTTGTTAGAGGTGTTTAGCTTCCTAAAATCCTCAAAAGTCTGACTGCATGGTATGGAATTTGCCAAAGTGGTCACTTTCTTCCAAATTATGTTTCCTGTATACAGTGACTGAAATAGGTCGGCACGCAGCAGGATGCTGTATGGGTGTTCCTCAGATCATGGTAAGAGAACAAATGGGTTCCCTAACAGGAACTACAAGTTCTTTATATTTCATCCATCTTTTGAAATCTTAAGTATAGGTACGTGCACCTGATTTTAGAAGTGCTGATGACCAACAGCTCCACTGGATTCAGGAAGGACTACGGATGCTTGTACCTTTTGAAACAGGTTCGAGCTACTTTATGTCAGGCAGGAAAACTCAGCCACTCTGAAAATTTACAGTTTTTTTCTTCTCCATAAATAAACATATCTCAATTATCTCACACATGTGCTGCAGGGATTAGTTATCCACTGCACAGAAAGCTGTCTGAAAACCTTATGCCAATCTCAATACTTGTCTTGCAAGTGTTGTTAAACAGTGACTGCATTGATAGCTTAATTGGTTATAAATATTTGTAACCTGTGATAATTTAGCAGAATGATGATAACCCTCTCTGTTACTTACCATCCGGAGCACCGCTTGCTGCTCCAGGCACGCCGGGTGGTTGTAGCTTCCGCACTGCTCATGGATGTTACACCACCATCCCTTGTGCTGAATACTGAATTTTTCATGACACCCACTGTACTTAGGTACAAAGTTATAGTTATACTTAGTTATAAAGTTACTTCAATTTTCTGCAGTTACTGCTACTGTAGCTGCTCTGTTTTCAAGTTTCATAAAGTAATGTGTTTGGGACTAATTCAAAGACTCTGAAATTATCGATCCCTGTATGAAGCTCAATTTTCATTTCCTTCACATGACAAAAAAAAGCAGAAAGTATATAATTATTTTCCTTCAAATACACCTTTGAAAAGCCAAGCAGCTTGAGATCTCTGTAGTATTATACCATGGTGTGGGCAAATGAGCAAGCATCTAGTTTCTCTCCCAATGAAGAAAGCATTTTTGTAAGAGTTAGCTTTTACAGATGAAATGTAATTAGAGACTTGCTATCCATTGTATAGTGTGGAAAGCTGTCATTACTTGAATATTTACAACTCTGTAAATTAGTTGCAAAAATCTGCTGGAAAATAAAGTATGGTAAATGTTTTATCCTGTTATGAGCGTTTAAGAAGACAATTACTTTGCCTCCATAGTGAGTCCTTAATAATCCAGAATTTTGTTCACAAGCAGAATTAAGTGGAGGGGAGATAGAAGCAGCACACAGGTAGGAACCTTGGCCTTGCATCTTGTGCTGGTGCTTCACCTTTCCAATATGGTCTATTATACTCCACATGGTCAAGTCCCTTTCAACTCTTTCTCTGGTTCAGTTATTTCTTTATGTCCAAAACAGCAGTATGGCTATACTCTGCTATATTACCACAATGGATCTGCAGCTCTTTGAGGTTCAGTGGAATGATTTCCATTTCACATATTATGGAAATTAGGCTAGGGACAGCACCAAGATTTGCCAGCAACCTGTATTTTAATAATGCTTTAAAATTTACTAGCTACTAGGAAAATATCATAAAAGCTGTATGTTCGGAGGGAGGTGAAGGATGTTTGAAGACCCAGTCGCATCTGTTGCTTAAGGAAGACACACTGATTAGCACTACCATGGCTCTGAATGAAGCACCACTTCCAGATCCTGTTACATTGCTGGTAATGGGGGAATCTATTGCCCAAGTAGAGAGAATATACAGCCAGCAACCTGCTCTCTGAGCTCCTATAGGAAACAGCATTTTGCCTTTGTGCAGGAGAGTAGCACACTTTGAGTTGCTGCAGGAGTTGTAATTTGGATGACAACTTTCATATGCTCCCCCTTCACCAAAGACTGAACAGGTACAATGCAAAGACTCCTGAATACATGCCAACAAGGCAAGTATACCCTATAAGGGATCTGTTTATTTGTTTGAACTTGGTGGGAGGTTTTAGCCATGTACTTGCATTCCAGAAGTAATAAAGTAAGGAAAGTAAAATTCTTGCAGTACCAAAGAGTAAAGACACATGCCACATTTGGGATTTTGAAAAAGGAAATATGGCAAAGACCGTGTTCCCAAGAGAGGATTTGTTACACAGGGGTCTACTTCTACATGTGGAAGTGACCATCAGAGACTGCAGGCTTAGTGGCAACCCAGAGTTTAGAGAATGATGCATGAAGGGCAGCAAAACAACATTTGCTCCATGATTAGTTCACTATTACTACAAGAAAGCCCTGGTGCTACCTGTCTTCCAACTGCAAAGAGCACATTTACTACTCTTCTGGAATGGAATTTCCAAGCTGCACAAATATGCTCATCAAAGGCTGGGGCAAATTTGTTTGCCATCCCTATCAATCTGAAATCAGTTAGATGTGTTTTCGTAAAGTGAAGCTGCTCATTATCATTTCCACTGGTGGAGACTGACAGTGTGTGACAGTTTGTTGTGATTAAGAGATACAATTTGGAGAGAAACCAAGGCTGTAAAATATTCCAAGTCAGCATTAGAAACATGAAAAAGCCTTTAAGCGATTGTCAAGAAATAACATTGGAGAGTCTCAAACTTTCTTCTGGATTTCAGCATCTGGAGGGCATATCACTGTTCATATTTCTAGGGGAGAATACAAACTTGGGGTCTTTGGTACTGTGCTGAAGATTAATGCTAAACAGTTCAAGACATTGAGCAGTTCTTTAGAGCTTGCATTTTGTAGTAGCACAGGTTGTGTTGCTCATTTGCCTTTGTTTTCCTTGAAATTGTCCTTCAAAGAAAAATTTCAGCATGATCTAATGCTCTGTGCTGTAAAAGGACACAGTTTCCAAGGCTCCCAGGTTGTGCCAAATATACTATGGGAAATATGTTATATGAGAAAATTTTCTGTGTGAACTTGAGAGTGCAGAGCCGTGTGTTGTATTTACACTGTGTGTCGTCTTGACACTGTGTGTCAGGATCATACTGATTTACAAAACCAAATTATATGATACTTTATTAATATCATATTAAAAGTATTGCCTGTTGCTTATTTGGGATCAAGCACATGGATTTTCCTGATGCTTGTCATAGAATAGCTACCATTCTGTTAGAATTTTTATTTACACATTAATATTTTTATTTTATATCAGATTGCTTTTCTTTATTTACCTGTTTCTTCAGCTGAAATGCTGGAAAAAGTCCCCTTCACTGTTTCCTGAAGATAAAGGACAGTTCAAGTCTTTGATTCTCTATCTTCAGAGCTCTTTGTTGCCCTGATGCTGTGCTATCTGACCTTCCATTTCAACAAAATAATGTCAGTCTTCTGTGTCTTTGACTTCATGAATTTCTAGTTTAGCCCTGGAAGAGGTCAGAACTGAATTATACATCAGAGCTCTCAGTCATTTGGGTTGTCATGAAAAGAGACAAAGCTGGGTGCAGTCCCAAGACTCAACTTCAAGCAAATCAGAGTTTCTTTTTTAGGTGATGTAATCTTAAATTTCCCCTAATTCCCCTCTGTCTTTCTGGCGAGTGATGTCAGGCCCCTTTAGAAAGGTTTCCAGGCAGTCTTGTCTGCTTGATGTTGGCTGTCATCAGTGTGAATGCGCTACCTGGGGCAGCCAGTTTTGGCAAGGAAAACCTACATCCACATTGGCACAAAAGTATATTTAAATGAATGCTAAAGCTAACAAAATTCAAGAAGGGATTCTCCTTGATATTCAGCTGTTTGCCCTAAACTGTGCCCTGAATTAACTCCTGAGGGCAATAAGTATGATTGAGTTTAGAACCAAAGCCATTGATTCTAAGGATTTTAGGGTAATCACTTGTTCACAGTGCTGTTAATAATACTTCTGTCTGTTGAATTAGGACCTGTGAAATGAACTGATAGGCTTGAACCCAGTTCCTTTGGGAGTATTTGCATTCTTTTGCAGACTCTTTGTTCAGCCCTCAATGTTAAAATCTATATGAAGCTGAAAGTTGGTGTGAAGAAAAGTGTATGGAAACACTTTAGATGATAGAAAACCCTATATTTTTGAAAGGACATGCCATTAAGTTTTGGAATAAACTATTTAGGATCCTACTGCTGTATCATGATCCCTGGAGAGTCTCAAAGATAGCTGATGTCTTCAGTCCCCAATTTATCCCATCTAATTAATCCCATTCCATTTAACCGAGACGGGAGCTTAGTCATCCTAGGTTTTCTGCAAAGTCAATGGAGAGAGACGGAGGTTTTCCGAAGGTGATTCAGTCTACCTAAACAGAATTTTGCAAATTTAGGGGACAAAGTCTTTTTGAAACTGAATTTTTTAGCTACAATGTGTAATTATTATGCCATTAAAAATAACTCACACTACTGATGATTTGATACAAGAACAGGAGGTCATCTTAGTTTTCTGTTAACACACTGGTTTTAGATTTTTCAAATCAATCAATGGGCCCTCTACTCAAGTATGAGTTAAAGACATCATCCCACATTAATTTAAGACCAGATGTTCAGAGGTGTTTAAATGGCTCACTCCTGTTGAAACCTATAACTTCTGAAGTTCCAGACCTTTGTGATTAACAAGTTCGATAAAAATCAACCTTTGTTTGATGGCCTATTACACATTATGCTCATATGGGATATTGTATGAATAATAAAAGTCTCAGTCATATCATTTGTATCCTTCCTCTGTGACTATAAATCAAATATAATCAGCACAAACATCTTCTTTACCCTTCCATATCCTATTAGAGAAAGGGTTATTGCTCTGAATGGTGCCAGCTGGACAGGCAAGTTATCAGCATACAATATATTTCACCTTGACAAGGCTCTTGTGAAAACCTCAGCAGGTCATTTGGATGCAGGCAAACTACTGTATTCAGTTCCAGCTAGACAGTCTGTATGGCATCTCTTTGATTTTTGGGTTGCTTTATTTAGTGTTGGCTTAACTTTATTTTTTGATAAATCTCCCCACTTTTCTGGTTGAAGAGATCACCGGCAAACCCTGTGCCTGTAGGCTGCCTTACACTTGAACATCTTAAGAAAGAAGGGACACTGGGAATTTGCTCAGTGTGTAGAGCTTTTCTGTTAAGAAGTTTAATGGGAAAGGAGAAAGAACAATGTTTGTAATCTGGAGACAAAACTGCTTGCCATATATTTCCTTACAAGGCAAAACCAGTTCTCATCATGCCTAGTTACAAGCAAAAGAACAAGAAAAAGAAAAAAAAAAATCAAGAAGAAAAGTGATCCTAATGAATCAAATAACTATTTCTCTCTTATGTCTTTCCTGTACAAGGTTGATAACACTCCTCAAGAAGCAAATCACTCTACAGAACTGGTGTTTTACTGGCACAGTGCATAGCTTTATTTTCAAGCTTCATAGCTCCCTTGCTCATATCATTCCTTTAAGTCACTTTACACATATCTTCATTGCTTTACCTCAGAGACACTACAATAAAACCCTGAGCTGCAGTTGGGAGAGAAGTGGAGGAAGAGAAGAAAAAACTATGATTTTTTTCAGTTTACCATTTTACCAGTCCCAAAATTTACCAAAATTCCAGAGAATGGAGAAGATGCTTTCATTCAAGCTTCTGTTCCTTTTTGTCCATCATAATTCTCCTGCAAAATTCTTAGACAAGATGGCATCCTACTAATTCTGGACTTAAACCTGGGGTTATTCAAATATCTACCAAAAGCCCAGTCTCCCTTTTAATAATTTATTCAACTCTAATTTAGTGTTTCTTACATGTTCATTATGTTTATTGTGGTCATAGTAGTTGGGTTTTATGTGTGTTCCCACCAGATATTAAGAACTGCCTTTATTATACCAGTTCTATACTCATGCAAGTAATGCCTACATATTGTATTTTCTTTGCATGCCCTGCCTCCATCCATGAATGATGGCTATTCAAGAAATAACTTTAAGAGGAAATAATTTTATTTTGTTTTATTGATTTGTGTGTCTTTCCACAAGATTAATTTCCTATTAGGTTCTGGGCTGCCTACGTGTTATTTAGATTCCTAGACCTATCAGTAAATCTACGCTCCACAGTGACTGTATACCTCATTTTGCCTCGGCTGAGTTGTTAACCTAAAGTCCTGTCATATATATTCTTCAGATTCACCAACTTAATCAAAGGCAGCTTGACTACTTAGTAGGAACTGTTGTAAATGTGTCTCATCTGGAAATCACTTCCTCTGACAACAGAAAATGTCTGAGCTGTAATAGTAAAATTTAGTAAAGATGAATAATTCAGTATGCATCTGGTTTGATTGCAAAAGCTGTCCTCGCTTTTCAGAAGTCTTCTGTAAAGGAGCTTCATGTTTTGTAAAATTGTAACCTAAATACACTCTTGGAATGTGAAAAATGTATGTCACAGACATGACATTTTTTTTTGTACGCTCTAGCCTTTCTGCAGCCGTATTGTACTAAAAAATGACCTTATGTAAAAGGAGTGAATTTAATTAGCAATCCAAATCCCCTGTGTGTTATCCAAGTGGTATAAAATGGTCTCAGAACATTTAAGATTCAAAATCAGTATTTTCTGTGAAAACTGAAGCAGTTTTTCTTTACTCTTTTAGCTTTCATATAAGGTTGTATTTCAGCAGTTGATGCTATTTGTAGTGATTATTATTCTAAACAAGAGCAGCTAATTTGTCTGTTAAAGTAATCCCTTGTGGGAATATGACTGCATAGATGAGGCTGTAGGGTGTAGGTTTCATCTGTTTTATTATTTTGTTTACATTTTGATTTAGCACATAGAGAACAGGACACATGGTGAGTTCTCAGTGGAGTGGAAAACTGCAACCATTTGAATGTCTTGTTTCAAAACAGAAAGGAAAATTAATTTTCAAAACTTCTCATGATCTGAATTCTGATACACTTACAAAGTCTCAATTTCACAGTTGAAAAGCTGTTGCAACTTTTAGATTATTATCTAATATGAAATATGTTCTTTTTTATTAGAATTTCTTCAAGAAAACTTTTTTTTTCTTCTTGGCTTGCATTCATAAAAGCTTATCCTGCTCCTGCGTGAATATGTTTAAATAATATTCACATAGAGTGAAAGTCATGCTCTGCTTCAAAAGAAAAGATGAACAATATTGAAAACTGAAATGAGTTAATGTAAAAGCAAAATATTTGCAGGGAAGTTGCAATAACTCCCATGCACAGCATGTGATTTCTATTTTATTTTTTTTCCTTTTTTTCTGGAGACCTACCACATAAAATGAAGATTAACAAAGTGCTTATTTTTTGATAAAAGAAAATGGCTTCTCACGAAACACACTAGTAAGGCTGAGATGAATGTAAACTGCCAGCTTCAGAAGCAAACTTGATTTAGTCAATTAGATCTCCTCATTTCATCCCCAGGAATGCCTGTAATATGCATATACAGAACCACGGATGAAAAAATACATTTTAGACTAACAGAGACTGGGGACACAGCCATCTGCCTTAGATCATGGTCCCTTTGGTCCTCTCTCTCTCCCTCATCAGGCAAAGTCTTGTTAAGCTGAGGTTTGACCAAATCTGACCAGCAGTAGTTCTATGCTGTCATTGATTACATTCACATTATCCTCACCGCAAAAAGGTTTAACCCAAGAAAACTGCAAGAGAATCACATGGAAAAAAATCAAGCGAATACAGCAATTGTTTCTTTACAACATATTCTATAAACAGAGATTTTACATTGTAGAAAATTAGATTCCCTCCCATAATAGAAACTCTTAACAGAAACCTGAAGGTATCCTCAGCCTGCATTTTGTGATTGGGAAGGCTTTAGCCAGTATCAAGAGGTTTCCTCTTATCTGTGCAAAGTGCTGAAGCACCCAGGATTTGAAGTACTCTCTGTATAGTACTAATAGGATCCTTAGATATGAGGGGTTTTCCACGTACTCCTTGTCAGGATATGTCTTTGAGCAGACCCAGATCCCATACTTACCTAGAGGACACTTAAGAAAGGGAGTTCAGTTGGACTCTTCTTCTCTTCATTGTCTCACAAACGTAACCCAAACAGGAAAAAGTGCTTTACGACGTATATTTACACACTTTCATCACTTAATGTAAAGAATTATTCAACTTTAAGTGAAGACAAAATGTGAAACACTGAGCAAGGCAAAGGCCATGTCTACACGAATGAGCCACGCGGTGCTGGAGGAGCAGAGGTGCTGGGGGGGGCAGCTGGGGCTGTACCTCTGGAGACTACCGCGCAGGGTCACAGAGCTTCTCCTTCAGGCTGGCCCCACTCACGAACCGTGCTCCCGTCAGCAGCCGGAGCACAGCGGGATGATCGCTCTTTCTGCGTGCGTCCCCCATCTTGAGCAGGAGGAGACCCACTCCTGCACCCTCAGAGCACCCCGTGCCGTGAATCCAAGCGCAGCAAGTGGGGACAAATGGAGGGTCCCCTGAAAAGTAATTTCTGACACTGCTCTAGACACTCCTAAAGTCTACCACAGCAATAGATGAGACTTGCTTATCAGACTAGCAGACCGAAACACTACATGGAAAACGTGATACTTTTGCTATGAGCCTTTTTGTACCAAACAGTAACTACAATATTTCATTTCAAAAGAGGTCTGCATTTGTACTCTGGCTATAGCACAGCTTAAGCAGCTTTAACTTGAGTTGACAACCCAGTTTTAAATTGCTGTATATGCTTGTACCAACCCCTTGAATACATTATATTAATTTCCTGACATTTTGGCACTGGGGAGGAGGCTTCTAGTGATTCTACCTGCTTAACTGGAAGCAGAGCAAATATTTCCTCTTACAGAACTGAATGGAAAAATAAACGATAGTTTCATGAGGTTGCTGGAGTCAAATCAAAAAATTATTTCCAAATTCCAGAGCCTTTCAAGAGTTTTTTTCATGTCCTCTGTGGAGTTATTCCTTTCTTTAAAATTTAAAGTATCACAACCTGGCCAATGCTGTCTCTGCTAGGGTTAGATAAACAGGAATGACAGTTAGTTTCTTTGTAAAATGCAGAATCTTTAAAATGTGCTTTATCTTCTCTTTGGTTCACTGGAATATTTTCTGGTTCATGCCAACATGAGTCTAATCAGATTACTGAAGAAGTCAAGTCCTACTGATTTCAGTGGGAAAAGTTTCAGGTTTGGTTTTGAGTCTTTAGGAAACAAAATTTCCCTTCTTGATATAAAGCCTTAGGGATTCCCTCCCTGCTTCCCTCTCTACTTCCCTTTCTGCCTTCCTCCCTGAACTAGGCAGATTTCCTGTAGTCCATATCTTTTTTTCAAACACCCAGTGCATAATTTTTAATGAGGGAGGAGGATTTTTTCCTCATAGAATTCAGTATTTGTAGGGTTCTAGTTATAAATTCTGTGGTTATCCTACTAAATTATACAGTTTGATCCTTTTTCTTATTCACTTTATTAACATTTTGACTTTTAACTACAGTATACTTTACACTAACCACAAGATGCCTGAAAAAAGAGATAGTGAAGTCTAAGAAATGTTTAATGATAGCCAGACACAGAGAATATTGAAGTAAGAAGTTAAGGAAGGAATATCTGAGATTAAAAAATAGCTTTTTTACTTTTACATCAGGTTTTAGTTTTTCAGCAAAATGGATTTTTCAGTCAGTCCTTCATAAAACAATGTTTTTATCAGGACCTGAAAGGAAGAAATAATTTCTATTGAAATTTCAATTATGTGATTTTTTTAAGATTTTAAGATTACAAAATTGTTTTCTGCAGGCTCTAATAATCCACTTACTATGTATTATCTATAAAAAAATTCAATTGTACTGATGACTTGTGTTTGAAACAGCCATAAGTCTTTTCTAAGTTGTTTCCTGAACAGCCATAATTCTTTTTTATGTAATTTCTTATCATCCTAATTTAGGAAGATTTTCATTGAATTGAATGCCCATGATCTTTCTGGATCTTTATTTCTAATCACTTATTTCTTATGTTAAATTGTTTCCTCCTTTAAGAAGCTTGACACTTTTAAGACTTTGTACTGTCTCTTAGCCTTTAATGCTTTTCTTTTTCCCATTCTACTCATGTACTCATGTTTCCTGTTTTAAAATGTCTCTTTCAGTCCAAAACACAGGTGGATGAATTCACTCCTAGGTCGATCTCTGTATATAGGATAAAATGACAGACGACAAATCTTAAGCGGCAAAGAATGATACTCACTTTTTGCTTTGGGCAAAACAATATTCTTGTATATTTTCACTCATGTTCTGTTACTTCAGTGTTTAGCAAGTACATCCAAAGTAGATGTAAATTACCTAATTTGAGCATGAATAACAGAACATCAGTGGTTCCCAATACTTTCTGGTTTTAGAATCTTTTCAGTTCTTGGGCTGAGGCACCAGCCCCTTTGTAGCGCATTTTAGCCTACTGACAACAATTTTCCTTCTTCTAGATGCCTTTTACTGAATATCCACAGATTTTTCATTGCTCATGGATTACAATTTGCAAATCACTGGTTGTAGCAGTGTTAATTTTCACTTCTTTAAATAGTGAGCTCTGGACTGCACATATACATGGTTTCATTTTTTCTACAAATGCAACAATGCTGGTTTAGAAACTGATTTTGATAAATTGCAACTGATGACCGATCTGATAAAGACTTCAATAGTCCAAAGCTACTCGAAAGGGGGAAAACCTACTTATCTTCTCCAGTGTCATTAGGTTGAGAAGTAATGGACTTCAATAAGAGACCTTTTGGTTAGATATTAGGAAAAGCTTTCTAGCAGGGAAGACTGTGAAGCACTGGCAGTAAGTTGATTGCAAAAACAATAGAACACCGTCACAGAAGACCTGAAGAACAATCCAGGCAGATGTCTGTTATAAATGGTAAGGGTACTGCTGATCCTGCCTTGCAATAAGAATGTAGACTTGATGATCTACATCTTTCTTTCAGTTGTTGCAACTTTCTCTCTAAGTAGGAAACATGGATATGAAGAGCTTTATAATGATGGCAGCTCTTTTGACAAGCAGAAGAGTGTCCTCCCTAAGGAGTTATAAAGGTAAAGCTCTGGTTTTTTTCTAAGTGATATTTATCTCTCTGCACGTAAGAAAGCTTGCTGGCATTGGTATTTCCTAGTAGAGATGTAGTTTTTAGTATCACAGAATCATTCAAATGTTGGTTGGAAAAGTACCACTGGATGTCAATATGGTACTTCTCTATAGTTTAGAGCAATTCTAGTGAAATCAGATAGCATACTGGGGTAATTAAGTAAGGTGAAGTAATATTTTACTAGTAACCTTTATCTACAAGACACTTTTTGCCTGTACATATCTTTTTGGGGCTTGGGTTTTGTGGTTTTTTTTAATACCTAACTGATGTAGGCATGCCAGCAAGACATGTAAATACAGGCTCAGCCTGTCATATCAATACAAATTTCTGTGTGTAGAGAAACTCTCCAACTGGCAACTAAAAGGACAATCCAGGCATTATTTCTGAACCTGTCTGAAAAGTCAAAGCCCTCAAAGAAGAGCTCTTGTGGCACCTGGACTGAGTGCAATGTAGAAATCCCTGGTCTCACCCCTAAAAGCATGACTACACCCTTTCTCATCCAGTTCTCATCAGTGAGAGCCTGGACAGGCAAAAGCTAATGAGCTTGATGTTGTGCCACCTGCAGAGCTCAGCTTCTCCCTGAACCCATCCCACTGCCTTCAGAGCGTTCTGCTTCAAAGCTGTACCCCGAGAGCTGACTCGACTATATCCCACCGTGTACCCTGGAGACATGCCCTCGGGTAATCCACTCACTGCTCTTCACAGCAGCTTTCCCAACCACAAACCATGAGCGAAGTAAGTGCAATCACAAAGTTTTATGGATTAATCTTTGCAAAGTGTCACACACAGCAGACAGTTGCTATTTTCTGCCACGTTTGTAAAGCGAGAGCAATAAACCTAGAAAAAAATATGTCAAATTGATAAGTATAAGGAATTTTTGGTACATTCCTTTGTGCTAAACACAAATAAATTGTGAAATTATTTACAAATTAAGTCTTCAGAACTTTACAGCTCAATGTTTTATTTTCTGCCAGCCTGGACAAGAAAGTTAATAGAATGATTCATGGTGTTAATACATGTATACATATGCATATACATTTAATGTGTCTGCATATATTTACATATATGCACATATGTGTTCATATATGTATATATGTACATGGGGGATTTTAAATATGTAAATTGGTTCATTTAGGGAAGGAGCATCTGAAGTGTCAGTGCCCAAAGGGCATATTGGTAATGTTCACAAAGTTAAGAAACTGGGTGGCCAGGAAGCAGGTAAAACTAAATGACAAGAAAATAAACTAAGTAATGCAGATTGGAAGGAATATCTGTGAGCCCCTATTTGTGCTTAATCCTGTGCTAAATGTAACCTGTCAGGTAAAAAGCCTTGAAATCATTCTGAAAATCTCTGCTTTACTGACAAAAGTAAAACTCTTCAATTTTCTAATGTTCCCTTGTAGCAGACACAGATGACCTTCTTTTATTGTTCATTCTGAGAAGCTCTAACATCTTCACTGTTTGCAGCAAGGCTTTGAAATTTGCAGAAAGGAAAAAAAAAAAAGAAAAGCCTTTCTTTGTCCCAGGAAATTCTGTTGCAATTTAGTGGAGCTATCACCTGTTAAACCAAATCACTGGTCCCTGTAGAACAGCTTGTACTAAGAACCTCTCGGAAGTCTGAGATCAGCCGTAGCAAAGGAAAAGAGTCAGCCCTGTTATTGGGTGTATACCCTTGGCCCACGCAATGAGCCACAGCTTCCCTCCGTATTCCTGGCCCCATTGCGCCTACATATTATGGTTCAGACTTCCGCTGCAGGATTACCTGAGGTTTTTTTCCAAGTGACTTGAACCCATTCACAAAGCAAGATGCACGCAAGCTTCAGTCAAATTAACGTTGCCCCTATATATTATATATAACTTCAGTTTACCCTAACTTCCAAATACCTGACTTTACAATATAAATAACTTTTAATTTTGTTCACTTGTGGACCGATGTAAATAAGAGGATGCAAAAAAATATGAGGAAAATCTTCTGGTATCTTTATAGATTTTGCCAAAATGATTGTCTAAGGCATCAAGGATGTTCAGTTCTCATTATTCTGTTTCAAAACCAACAAAAAACCTGCAGGAGCAGAAGTTCTGAAAGGCAGCTTGTTAAAGTCTGATACTTTCCTTCTGCTCTCAAGTCTCTGAACTAGCAGCTGCTTATTTTATATTTATATGCTCTGGAAATTCTTTTGACTTTCTCCAAATCCTGAATGGTTGGCAAAGCTGGTCTCAGCACTGGAGGGTCAATTGCACTTGCTAGGTTTCTTTTATCCCTGTTTTAAAAAGTCATTTACCACTCAAGTGGATTTAATAAAACACACTGACATGGTTGATTATAAAGATACAATTTAATAGGATCATTTTCAATAATATAACTAAAACCTTTATGATAGTTAATCACATAAACCTACTGTAAGAGTTTAATCAGTTTAGACTTTCTGCTCTTGGCTGATTCAGAGGTCCTTGGCCATCTGCACAGTTCACTGTAATGCAGTCGGTTAGAAATTTCCATGCCCATACTGCCGTTACCCATCGACTTACGTTCACTACTTTTCTCCTAGACATTTGAGTGCTTGCGTAATCCTTCTTGTGGAATGGGGTTCAAAGGTTTTCCTTTAGAAGAGAGATGCACATAACTTAAAGTTACAGAGAGAATGAGAGAACCAGGATGATACCCCAGAGGATGATAAAACCCCATCAAGCAAACTCTACTAATCGACACAAAGGTAAAGATATCCAGGGTGAAAACTGATAAGCTTTCCTTCACTGCCTATGCATCCTGCCATCTTGAGTCCAAAAGAGTTGGCACAGGCATTTGAAGACCCTGTGCAGAATAACAGTGCATGCCACCCTCTTATGGCTACTGGCTAGATTTATGAGAGGACTTTGGTGTGTTAAACAAGGTGTAGGTAAACTGTAGGGACCTAAATCCTGAGCTGGAAGCCAAACACACTCCAGCCTTCCTTCCAGCTGCAGTCTTATGAGGGAAACATCTGGGTGCTTTATGTGCTGAGCATCCCATTTCTCACATGCTGCCCCAGCCTGAATGCCTTGGGGACACCTCTGAAAGTATCATTTGGTATACTCGACCTCAAGGAGTGCAACAGATCCTGCCCTGCTGAGAGCTGAAATTTCCTGAACAGTGGATCCCTCAGAAATGGATTTATAACAGCAACCAGATGATGGGGGACACCATGTGCCCACCACTAGAAAAAGCTAGTGACCCTTGCCTGTTTTCTATAGGTATATACATAAATGCATAAATGTATTCTGGACTTAAGTACAAAGTCAAGTATTTCAGGAAAAGCAGAGCTAGTGCAGAAAACATAAAGTGCCTGTCCTTGCCTTTCATGCATGAGCAACGAGCCATGCTTGTGCTACTGAAGTGTTTCAATTCCTTTTTCTCCCTCAAATTCAACTTGAGAAGCAGATCTGACAGGTTATTTGCAATGCGTCTTTAAGAATAGATCAGGAACCCCATTTGCATTTGGTAGCACTGAGTTTGAGCTGCTGATGTCTAACCACATCTGTGGGACTTAACAACTGCCTTGTCCATAGTCCTCAGTGGTTTTATACCATCATAAGCAAAAGGAAAACCTGAGATTTTTGGGGTCAGGATTTCTAATCTGGCCTTAACACTCTCAGCCTCCTTTCATAAGAGCTTTTGGTGTGTGTTTGTGTTTCAGCATATGTTTGATCTCATTGGCTTTAATAGGATTAAACACTGACACATTTAATTTATCGCCTTGCAAAACTGGGGTTGCAGTCAGGAGCATTTATATTGATTTCCACTGGCTTCTTTCTATCCAGTGCTACAGAGGTACATGAGTTTTCTTCACAAAGTCTTGCCTTTCTTTGACTACCTTCTGCTGAAGCAAATGACCTCAATCCGTATAAAGACTAGCACATTTTTGTCCTAAGCCTAATGAGAGAGAAGGCAGAAATGCTCATTTCAAGTGATTTGGGGTCAGTTGGTTTGCCAGCCTTCAGATCTCTGGGAAACAAATTGTTACTGCAGATTCCCTGCAATAGAATTATTCTTTAGAAACATTTCTCATCCAACTGCATTCACTTTTGGTTTCTTTAGATACGAAAGTGGCTGTCTGAGGATAACAAATAACAGTGTAATAAAATGAACTGTACAGGGTACATAAATTCCTTCCCTCCTGGGGAAAGAGGGAGATTGCAGGATGATGCACCCAAGTCTCAGCACCTACAAACCATTTAGACCCATCTAGCACTTTCCACTGTATTTGCAGTAGGTTTGCAAAAATTCGGCAGATGTAACCAAAAGTTTTAAGGCTGATTCTTCAGAAATGATGAGCATTTGGAAGTCCAGGTGATGTCAGTGGAAAGTGATTGGTTCTCAACATACTGAAAATCAGTCCTGTAATGCACAAATTGTTTCCTGCTCATTTGCCCTATTATCAACATGCCTGTATGATGTTTTGTGAATGTGAATGGATTTCTGGGCCTACTTTCTCATTTATGTCACTAGTGCAAGTCTCTTGACTTTCACTGGGTTACTCTTGACTTAAATCAGTTTGATGGAAGAATAAAATTGAATATATGCCTGTAAGGCCTTCAAAACTGCTGGTTGTATCTCCTGCTATCTTATTTGATATGCAGGAGGCAAATGAAAAAAAAAAAAAAAAAGACCGTTTTTTGTGTTATCAGTTATTCCATGGTAATTGTCCTTGTGTCATTTTATGGCTAACATGATGGAGCTAACTTAACTCTATTCCACCACAAAATTTCTTACAGGCAAAGATGACTTGAATAGCGTGAGGGACATGGTCACTCCCCCACAGCAACTTCTCATGTTTCTGTGCTCTCAGATACTCACATTTGCTTCTCAAGGAGAGAAAAATCCAAATATTTTGTGTCAGAGCTGTCAGAATATTTCAACAAAATAAAAGTATTCCATTGCAGGGTTGACACTGGCAATTCTTAAACTGATGTACTTTTAAAGCAGCAGAATGCAAAGTTATTTCTAGCTAAGAAGTTGAAGCAGGCTGAAAAAAATTGTTTTCGCTTTGTTTTTCACAGAGAAGAATATTGCCCCGATTTCTGGGTGTCATCTGATTTTGAATGAGCTGCATCTTCTGATAGAGGAAAGTTCTGCATTTCTCTTTCTCTTGCTTGCTCTGCCTTTTTTCTTTTCATTGATGAGCACTACTGGTCTGTTTATGTCTGTAGTATTAAATTGATCTAAGTGAAATCTTGAAATTGTATTTCACTATATTTTCCATTATAATTCTGAAGGAAATATTTTTTAATATTTAATCTTGATCAGAACTATATTCATGCTATAAAGGGAAAAAAATAGTTTTAAAGAGATTTTGTAAAATCACATACTGGTGTTAAATTGACAAAGAGCAAGGTTCATGGCAGTCATAAGTAAGTATAGGTCTGACTCTTTAGATGCCTTCTATGATGTTGTAAATTAAATAAAGATTGTACAGAGGCAGTTCCCCAATAGGCAACAAATACATACACTTTCTACCTAGCTCCATTCATCAGAAAAACAATACTGAGTTTCACATTGTTTCTCACCTTTCGCTTACTAGTCAAAGTACACCTATGCCCTGGTATGCTCATTTTATTTATTTCAAAGAGGCTGACAAAAGTTAACCTTGATATTGCAATTTGAGCACTTATTGCATGGAACCACAGGTATAATGAATTTATGGTATTGCAATCAAATGGAGAAAAATTAACATATCCCAAAAGCTCTCAAACACTGAACTATTTGCAACTTAGTTTCTTCCAGCCAGAAAGAATGAAAGAGGGAAAATCTGGGGAAACCAAAAGATCAGACAGTCGTCTGGGAATCTCCCCAATACCTGGAGAAAAATAGGGTTACTAGCACTGAGCCAGGATGAACTTGCTCATAGTGCCCTCGCACAGCAGTGTACCAGTACTTCCCCCAGCTGACCTTAAAAGGCTTGCTGGAACATAAAGCATTTCATTATCTTTAAGCTCCAGTTCCTTGCAATGAAACTCAGGGGAGGATGACGTCGCAATCGTCTGTCACAAAGATTTATATTCTAAATTAGAGTTAACTACAATATATGTATGATTTAACAGATTGTCTTTACTATATTGTAATGTCAATGCTGGATATTCCATGCTTCATCTGTTTCTAGCTGAAAGATTTAAGGAGTAATAAGCAGTGGCTGGAGAGGACTATAAATCATCCACTTTTTTAATTGACATTTTTTTCAAACCAGAGGTAAAATGGAGCTTGAAAATGTACTGTGGCTGACCTGGTCTGACTGCATTCCCATGTTAAAGAACAAATACTCCTTTCCCCTTTACTATGGCCTAATGCAAGTGAAAAAGATAGTTGTACATTATGAATTGAATATATTTGGGTAATCGTAGGACTGAAACCTTTCATAGGAGATTTTCACTCATTTCTTAGTGTCATTTATAAAAAGAATTCATCAATGACAGTTAGTGATGGTTATTGAACAAATGCATCAATAACCCAAGTAACCATTAAGTTGCGGTAAATAGAATTTTGTTTGGAAGATGCTCAGAAAGTGCGTAAAGTCTGGCACAAGATAGGCTGCTCTACTAAGGACCTTAAAATTATCTCCCACCTCTACGTGACACACAGATCACATCAGTCTTGCTCTTTCCTTGGCTGGTGTTCATTGCTTCCATCTGAGCCACTATATGAAAAACAGAGATCTTAAGTCAGCAGTTTTCTTTCTAGAAAACAGACTAATTCTCCAGAGGCTGAGAGAGAGAGGTGTCACTGAAAGTATTTTATGTTGTGAAGAAGTATACAGTGTCTACAAAGAATGCAGAATCTGCAGTGTGTCTGTACACCAGATAAATCTTCACTGAAAAATTAATTTGAACTGGTTTTGATAGAAACATTGACACACAGGCAGAGAAGTTTATTTTGGAATAAAAATGGCAGGTAAAGATTGACGTTTTGAGGTGTGGAGGGACATGTGAAAGAGATTGGGTTATGCCTGGGTTCATTCAAACTTTTTTGTATGGCAGAGCCAACTACTCCATAAATTATATCAACCTTACAGGGGCTGTCATGTCCATAAAAATGTCTAGTGGTACATACACAAGTCACTGCTACAAGACATCAGTGAATTTCCAAGACTTCAGGAAGAATGGAGCCAGGGAAGCGTCCAAAAGATTCAGGACATTGACCAGTTGTTTTAGGATGAACGTTCCTCCAGGGTAAGTTTTCTCCATCATTGTTCACGCTGGAGTTTTTCATACTCACCCTGGAGGCTTCCATCTGTGTGTTGGAGATAGGAAAACATCCAAGACAAACCACTGGTCTTCTTACATGCGCAGACTAATTTGGACTATGGGCAGGGAATAAAAAAAGAAAATCTATTTCGCTTGGGGGAAAGTTTTCACAAAGTAGTTATTCTACAGTAGAAAATCATTTGGAAAAGCACTAGCGTATAGATATTATAAACATCTAGAATTCTGTTTTCTGCAAGAAGGTCATGTCATCCAGAATAGACACATTACATTGCAGTGCCCTTCAGATATTCAAATCCTCAATTATTCACATGTTTTCAAGGTCCCCTCTGACATCTAGAAAGACAGGTTTTGCAGTAACGCCAAAACATGAGCACTCGGGGGAAAAAAAAAGTATTAAATACTTAAGGAGGTATAATAGCACATATTTCATAGTGAATGAAGTGAAAACATTGGGCTTAGTCTGACCACAAAATGTATAGTTGAATGCAGTTAGCCACCGGAAATAAACAGCCTTCCTTAAAATAAAAAGTTCCCATTTCTACCACAGAAAAATATGGCTCACTGTATACTTCCTAAGCTTTCTCAGCAAAGAACATAGTACATAAGCCCTCCCCAGCAAATTCAACTCAATTATCATAAGACAATAGCATTTTTTTAAGTGCTATTTCAGACTTAAAATAACTAGCGGTAAAACCTCTAACCTGCAGCACATAGATAAGGCACAGTGTAGCTTAATAAAAACCCTCACAAGGCTGTAATAGATGATAACTATCTAGGTGCAGGTGTTCATAAATGAAAATTCGCTCCCAATTAATTCCCATACCTGTGACTAGGAGAGGATAATGACATGTGTCTTATTAGCTCAGCTGGTCCTTTGCCAAGGCTTGGCACTGATATCTGATCTCTGTATTCGTTTCCATAGGGTGAGGTTTCTAATTATAATCTGTAATGATAAGAAAATTGTCATTGACAGTTTTTCCAGAGAAGTGCTTTGATTTTTATATGCAGGGAGGTATAATGCCAGTCTACACTTATAAAGAAATAGTTCATACACAAGTCTAAGGAAATATGCCGCTTTCTGCAGTGCTGCCTGTATTGCTTCAGCAAAAAGCAAGTGCAGCATTCAGATGGCAAATAAATCATCTTTTGCTGTAATGGATGTGTGATAGATAGATTCAACTCCGCAACTTAATTAATAGCTAGGAAGCGGAAAAATGTGATTAATTCACTAAGTTCTCTAGAATGAAGGATTCCTAAATTTTTTTGTTTCAGCCAAGTATTGAGCTATGCTGTTTCCCATACTCACTGGTATGTCCATTTGTTTTGCACAAATGAAGTCTGAACAGCAACAGTAACTCTGACTGCTAACACAAAACCCCCAAATGGAGGGATTTACTCAAGTGAAACAAAATTCCACTGGTTTTGGTAGAATGAGGTGATGACTCTAGACAGATAACCTAAAATATATGTGGTTCCTTTGTCTGTGCAATCCATTATTTTTCTCTCAAGACCCTGCTTTTCAGTTCAAAAATACCTTTGAAATAGAGATTACACTGGAATGTGCCAACAGCTGCTCCCATGAAACTGCAGCTGAGGCCTGGAGGCAGGGAAAGCCCATGGGATGGTGAGGAGCAGGCACCTGCCTACCTTGAGATCACCTCTAGGAAAACTACCTAGGAAATCTACTCTGGCTAGTTTAAAAAAAAAACAAAACACAACACACAGACCCCCCAAAGTGATGTTCTGCTGTGCTCACAAAAGACTGTGCCTTTTCTCTGCTGTAACAGGCCCTATCCCTCCATTCGGGATGCGCTGGAATGAATTCACAACTCTCAAAAAGCCTGGGAGACTCTTCTGTGGTCAGTGAAGGCTGGATGGCAGCTGGAGAGAGGTGACACGGCTTGGGTTTAGGTGTTTAAAATAAGACTAGGTGCATATCAACATACATGGTAAATGAAGCTGAGAAATAAGTCTGGTCTCCTTAAAGGGATTCAACCTGAGTCTTAACAATGTAGGCAGTGGTACATTAATTTCCAGACTGCCACTTCAGGGGTCCTTTTTCCACCAGTTCTATCAGATTTCTCTGCCAGACCCTATTCTTCATTCCCCCTGTTCCTGTGCTGGAAACTGGTGCAGTGCCACAGCACACGACTGCAGGAGGGAATTGCACTATGATATAGTGTGATCTGGAAGCCAAGTTTGCCTGGGTGTTTGTAACAGGGTGAGAAATTAACACAGTAGTTTTACTTACTTCTCCAGAACCGCCGTTAAGCACACTCCTGAGAGCAGAGATCATTAATTTTAATAGAAAATCAGACAAGTGAACACTGCGAGTTTTGAGTATTGGCATAGAACTCCTCGCAGCATCTAACATCCTTATTTTCCTCCCCAATGAACAGTGTTGATATCTTATTTCTAAAATATGCAACACTGACTTCAGATCTTCACTATTTTACCACGTACATCTTTTTTAATATGAATACCAGTGGAAACACACTGGTTACAGTTTTAGCCTACAGTGAAGATACTCAACTTCCTTTCAAATTGGTTTGTGTAATGGAGCAAAGTTTTAACACATAGGTTGGAATTCAAATCTGGATAACCAGCTGTTGCTGGATAGTCAAGAATTAATGGAGACAGAAGCAAAGAAGCACCTGTCATTTGGGCAAAACTATTTACTGGCTACTTCAACACCGTTAGTGCCTGCTCGGCTGTTGGAGAACAATTTGGGTCTTTGGGTACATTGGACTGCTCAGGTACTAAGTATGGCCATGAATTCATCTTTAAATCTCTACTGTGTAAACACAGTGCAAACATTTTTTTTTCTTTTATTCAAAGTAGTCCTTTCTGCCTCTGGAAAATAATCCTACCTGCTGCGCACGAAGCTGTAACTTAAAAACATTCAGAATACTATGCAAGTACAAAATGTAATGGCTTATTTAGTTCATTTCCAGAAACAATTCAAGATTTCAGTTTCAACCTATAAATTTTTATGGCTGGCTGCTAACTTTTGGGATCTCACTGTGTATGATGCCAAGTAAATGCTCAGCAGTGCTGGAACCTGAGTTAATAGTCACCCTCTCTAACATAGAAAATATCTGTTCTCAGTATTTCCCTCAGTTTTTTCTTCCAGACTTTACTCTCACTTTGACCACACAAACATATTCATTGATGTGAAGTTAAATCACAAGGCTTCTTTTTTCAAGGTGATATTTTTTCAGAGGAACATCAATGTAGCAACATTTTTAAATGAGCTAGCAGAGATTTAGGAATTAACCCCCCATTGCCTTTAAAAACACTTTTTAAAGTAAGAGTGAAGTTTCTAGTTAACTTTAGTGATTTGAGAAACCTTACCTTAATTCTGTGTTTATGCATACCATTTATCAGCTTGGAAAGACCTGAACAGACTGTTCAATGCAGTGGCACGTGCTTTAACTTAGGAGAGGTGGTTTTCTGAGGCTCTTCTTCCCTGTGAATAAAGAAAAATACCTGCAGAGAGTGATTCAGAGCAGCACCCTAACTGTAAGTGCTCTGATTCATCTGCCGGAGGAGTGCATCTCTCTCCAGTGACTCCAGATGGAATTTACCGACCTGCCTCCCCAATCTAAAGTTAGCCTGTGTGGCTCTTACCTGCTTATTTTTCTTGTGACTTCAGTTCTTCTGGCTTCATAAAATGTTTAATACCGATGAGATAATTTCATCACTGCCCCCCACTGCCGGGTTTTTGCTAGTCAAATTGAGTTTTGCAATTGAGATTTTTGTGCAGTTTTGATAAATAGGGGTTATCACCACTACAGATTGGGGGTTCTCTGGGGAGCCAAATAAATGATGTTATCTTTTCATTACAGCTTTGGAGACAGCTCTTATATGCTGTAGCCATTGGTGTGGTGTGTTTGATTTGCTTGTTGTCAGTTTGTAAGCGATGTTTGCGATGTAGCTTGCTGGGGTGGTGGGAACCTCTTGGAGGGGAGAGGTTTACTCCTGCCCTTGGGAGTTCTCACCAGCTGAGGAGGGAGAAAGTTGCCCTCTCAAGGGCTGCAGGGAAAGGATGGGAGAGAAGAGTCGTGGGGAAAAGCAGGAAGCTTGCACAGGGCTTCTGGAATGTGTAGGGAAGAGCGAGCTGGGTCTAAGGGGAGAGGGGAAGAATGTCCTTGGTTTAATGCAAAAGCTTAGGCAGATCTCGCTCAAAACTTTGCCTGCTTTGTGGTCCCAGCACATAGGTGCATGCAGATCTCATTGGATTATTCAGCAGTGAACCTGAATGTGCTGGGCTATTCCAGTTAAGGTCCCCACAAAATAAAATTCCAGAAAAGCCATGTGAGAAAATTAAAGTCATGTATTTCTGGTAAATTCAGTTATGTAGTGTTCTTCTTCTATTGCAGAAAACTCAGCAGGCACCTTTCAGACTTGGGGATGCAAAGGAAAAAGTGAAGATCACTGTCTGGAGGCAATGAAACTGTCATACCCAGCTTTATGGGAAACTAAAATATTATCCAGACCTGACAAGAAAAAATACCTCTGTTTTCCAGTAAGTTATAATTTTGAAGGAAGATGATAAATAATATTAGAGAAAGGAGGTAAAAACAACCCTACACTTTATCAAAATAGGTTTTACCTCTTCAGATTCCTTAATTAGCATGCCCTACCTGTTTTGTTTTCAGTTCTCTTGTTTCTTGTTCCATGATATATTATCACTACGGGTAGCAAGGAAATTAATTGCTCCTGAAGCTTTTACAGCAGAACTTAGAGACAATGTATTCAAATTTAATGAAGTTGTCACTCAGGTGCTTCTTCTTCTTTCAGTTAAAGATATAAATGAATATTTGCTTTCACCATGGTTATATCTCTGCTTTTTGGTATGCAGTCTTCTCTGACATAGTGAACTGTTCAAAAATAAAATTTTAGTCTAAAATTCTCAGCTTACAAATTGGTATCTTTTAATGTGTCTTGTCTAAGGTCTTTATTGTTCTCAGTGAACCACTCTGAACTGTTTTGGTGTGTGCCCTGTGAAGAACAAGCTTCATTTAGAAAAAATGAGCGTTAAAGTTATGTGGGAAATGATTGTGGCTTATCTAAAAGGATCTCTCTAATTGCATGTTCTCCAGATAAATGGAAGTTCTAAGAAATTCTAGTACAAAGAAAAATAAAGGTCAGAGCAACAAGTGAAACTGTCACATTCCATCGCCTGCAGTACTAAAATATTAAATATGCCTGCCAGGGGTACTTCTTGTGTGTTAATAAATCATTATGTTTGACTCTGGTGAAGTATTGCTGTAGAACAAAACAGACCATATCCTCAGAGAATGACGTCATTCTCTTTCAGATCGGTGTATTATCACTTTCCTTGTTTTGTCTTAAACATATTTTATACAGGACACTTTGCTATTGTCAGGTATTGGATGGAAATTAATTACTCTGACAGTGCAGTGACAGAAGCCTCTGATACTTTGTTATACTGAATTCAATTGGCTTTCCACAAGGTAAGTTATGTTTTGTGCATTGTTCCTCTCAGCACCACATGTCCCAAAGATCAAATTGCCATCTAAAATTCCCAGTTTACTAATTTGATTTTTTTTTCTTTTGCTGCTAAGATAATTGATCTCTTCATTGTTAGGTCATTTCCTTCCAGAGCTGAAATTGATGATAATTAGATGCAGGAACTACAGAGAAAAGACCAGCTTTAGAGGAAAGTCAATTGAAAGTGTATGGGCGGATGATATATTTAGTTACATTATCACTATAATACGTATCTATTCAAAACCTCTTTCTATATGCAGAAATAGTTTGAGAAAAGGACATTCTAGAGAAAACCCAGGTACTGGGATTTTGTAGGGGATCTGATAGAAGAGAACAAACTGAATAGAGAGCAACTTTATTCAGAAACCCTCCTTCATTTCAAAGGTAAGTAGAATGCTATTGCTTAGCATCCTTTTTTTTTTTTCTGTATGACCATTAAAATTTTGACAACTGCCCCTGGCTTCATGCAGCTGTTAGGGTTATACCCCATCTGTGTTCTTACAGACCACTTCAGTCAGCAGATTCCCCGAGCTGTCAAGTCTTGCATGCTGAGCGGGAGACTCAAGGCGATTTACCCCCTTTCACACTCCCCTCTAGCAGTGCATAGAGCAAGCAGGTTTTCCATGTGGGTCCCTCCCCAGGACCCCGCAGACCAGACATGCGTAGTCAGCACATCCCTGTCTGCCACATGCTGGTGCTGAGAGCCCCAAGCGAGAGTGGTTGAACCGGGCTGTGCTATAACCAGGACGAGTTACTGGCAGAAGGCACCTACCCACAAGAAGTTAAGTGCTGCAGAACCATTCCCTGCCCCGTGCTTGAGCCCTGGGGCTCAAGCCCATCCCAGGATTTGGAGTGTATCATGCCATGTTCAGGTGCCATCCATGCCCTTCCCACGACCTTGTGGCAAGTGAGGCTCCTACATCGGGATCTTCTTCAGCTGAGAGGTCTGAATCACAGTCTTTATCTGCCTGAAACCTCTTTTACTTGCAAGAGCTGACTAGAAAGAGCCAGGGCTAACCTGAGGTTAAGAAGAAAATCAACACTACTTCATATTTCTCTTTGTGGAACTGGGGAAAGAGTTCCTATAGGTCGTTATCACGGGACAGTGTGAAGAGCTAGAAAGAGTTTTAATCATATTTCTGAAGGATAGATACATTTTAGGACATTCAAAAATAGTCCAAATTAGCTTCAGATTAAGAGCCTGCTTTCTAGGAAGAGTAAGGGCAGACCAGGGAAAGACCCTCTTTTGTTAGTGCCTTTTCCTAAGTAGCTGTCAGGTAGCTGACATCAGGAAAAGGATGTGGGCCTAAACGGTTCCTTTATCTGACACAACACAGCAGTTCTTGTGCACCCAGGTGGCTGAGGGAATGGGATTCACTGTACTTAGCAAAAATTCTCTCTTTTCTTCCCACATTCCCTGGCTGAACTTTTAGAAATGACACTGTGCCCCAAAATCTTGAAAGAAACAAACGTTAGCCCTAAGGAAGGTGTAACAGAGAGGAAGCTCTTTTCATACGCACAATAAAACACTTCCTTTCTTTTAGGATCTTGGAATGGGAATGACGCAAGGAGTTACAGAAGTGTCACATTCTGCCTTTCCGCAGGTAACATTCATTTCAGCGAATGGCCTTATGTTTCACAGCTCTTTCCTATTAATTTTCATGATAGAACCTCAAAAGAACAGCCGTTTAATTTCCCCCAGAGTTACACCAATTACAGTGAAAAGGTATATCAAACTAGCAATACAGTATATTAAGAAGAAGATTCCAAAATGCTGAATTTTAGTACCTTCCATTGTTACTGATAACCAATTCAAAAGCCAGAGTAAAATTTACCTCCTTGCTGCATGAATCCTCTTTTTCCCCTCTGATAAATGACAGGGTTTCTCCTTCTCTTCATGAAGAAAAAAATCTAATATGGATCTAATTTGGAGGCATCTCCTTTGCCTCAATTTATCACCAGTGCCCTCAGCATTGTCAGCACAACACTGCACATCAGGGCTGATAAACTGCATTCCCTCTTCTGGCTGGCATACTGTGTCCTGAAAATGGAACCAAATATGTCATAAATAAATAGTCGCTATCTTTTTATGCTAAGATTTTTATTATAATGCATATGTATACAACTAAGGATGCATGATTTAGCCTAGCTCTGAGTATTTTTGTTGTGCTTTCTGTCTATGAAAGATATCTGAATATGATATTTTGACATGAAGTACTGTCTTCTCCTCCTCACAGGCAGAGAATATTGTATTAAATTGCTGCCAGATCCTTTTTACAGCAGCACTATCATGATTCCCTGTAATTTCAGCTTTGATTTTATAATATTTTTTTTTGCATTAACAAAACACCTTCGTTTTGAAAAGATCCCAGAGTGTTCTAAAAACTGTAACAGATTAAAACACAAACTAGGCATAAAGATTTCAATTCTCATGTGCAAACACCTTTCTGTGGATGAGGAGATGGGAGAAATTAGAAATTACTTGTTTGGTTTTAAAAGAAGATTGTAAAAAAAAAGGATATGGTGATTTTAGAGAGCTTTCAGTAGCAATTTGGAATCTCACATAATTGCATTTCACACTTTATCAATGAGGCTTGTTTTTTTTTTCATTTTAGGAAGAATCAGAGCGAACAGCTGTCAGCAGGCTCTTACCTGAAAAGATAAGCCACAGCTGCATATCTTCTAGGTAGTGCTCAAATTTGAAATTACTCTGTCGCCATAGTAACCTTCTAATGGCTAAACATGGTGCATAAATGTCCCACATCACCAGAGTTTCACCTTGATCCAAAAACTTAGACTCTCCTTCAGTTGTGGAGTTTCCTGGCTGAGAGGGGGTTTGGTTGCTCATTGAAATGAACATGTATGGGCAAAGACTAGAAAAGGGAAAGAAACAATTAAGCTAAAGTACAAGGTTTTACATAACGGATTGGAATAAACTGTCCAGAAGGTTCTGAGATGGGGAGGTCCATAACACTCAGGCAATTTTTTTTTCAGAACAATTTCTAATAAGTATTGCTGAGCCAAAGGGTTTTATGGTGAAGTATAGGATATGGTTACCTGCCAAAACTGTAATTTCCCTCCCCCTTGTCCAAGGTTACCAGAAGAAAAACCAAATTCAATTCAAATCCAAATCTCTTGGAGACAGTCAGACTACAAGCCTTATAAAGCTGCCAGACAAATTTCTGGTGGCAGTTTTTCCCAAGGACCTCACAGCCTTACTGGACATGACTGGACAACACACCACCAAAATGCAAGCATTATCATTATGGATGCAGGACCCTGGTCCTGCACACTTGTGTACACGCACACACCAAATCATACAAGGAGACATCACAAGCAAAGCTCCAGCACGTGCACGTGTGTGCGGCTTTAGGTGGAAATCACACAGCCATCAGGTGACAGAGCCCGATACACACGTGCATCCCATCGAGGGAGTGCGTGTGTTTCCGTTCGTAATGTTCATGTACTTGGTTCACATTCAGTGAAGAGATGGGAAAAGGAGGCAGACAATACACTTTAAATCTTTCTCGTGTGACATAGCTTTGCTGACACATATCTTGCTGGAGTATTTCTCTCTTACTGAACTCCAGCAAATAAACACTCAAAAGGAAAGTGTTTAAAGATTTAGCATCTTTTCTCATTCCCCTTCAATCAGTGTAAGGAAACATTTCAACTCCACTTCTGAGAGCCTCATCAAGCCTTTGAGCAAAATCAAGCCTAGAATTGATGGTACTTCTAAATTTAAAATGCAGAAGAAGGCCATTTGAAATTTTGCTGATCACAAAATCATAAAAAGGGCACAAAACCTCTTAAAATTTTTACTTACAGTTCACATTTAATTCAGGTTATTAGGAGAAGTTATGGATTAGTATACCCTGCTGTTATAAAGTACATATTTATGAGGTTTGGATGAATAATTCATGGAAGCAATGTACTGCTTTGCTACTGAAAGGATATTTGCAAGCAGATCATGTTTTTCAGGACTTCTTTGTTATTTGAAATTATTAAATCAATGCATTTGTGATTAGAATTTTTAATCTGCGGCTTGCCTGTGACTGGTTCTCAGAATATTTGATGTTCCAGTTGTATTGCCTGGTAGTGATAGGTCAGATAAATCATGTGATGCTATTTCCTTGCTCTGATTTGATCGATAAATGAACCTTTCTAAAATAAATTGTCATGTGGGAGGACAGAATATTCAGTTTCAGTGAATGCTTGTGCGTGTGACTTTGAAATCTGTTTTCCATGAACACTTGTGCCAGGGTGATTTGATCACACAAATATTTGAACAAAAGAAATATCAGCTGCTGCAATCATGCCAAAGGAAAATGTAAGCAAATATTTAGAGAAAGGGTTTTTTTCCCCCTACATTGGCTCAGCTTGAAATAATTAGAGAGAACTAGGGATTTTTTTTAATTCTTTTCTATGTAGGGGGACAAGAAGCCAGCTTCTATTCTGCTCTGCCCAAACTATCTGCTCAGTGTTTTTCAAAGAAATAAAATGTTTGCATCTGTATGTGCCTCGCTTCAGAAAAATGAATAAATTTTTCTTTATTATACTTAAGATGGGTCCAAGAGTATGACTTACCACATGCATTTCACAAGGAGGAAAAGGGCCATTAATAGCATCCCTTCCAAATTAATAATTAAGCTAGGACTGCAAATGATTCTTTCCTCTCACTGCTGAAACTAAGGGAACCAGCTTTTATTGGTGATAATTGGCAAGCTTAACAACATTACTTCAGTTTTATTGCCCCAAGGATGATAGAACATGGGACAGTGAATTGAAGAATTATTTCCTGGGTTTGAGCAGTGTTGTTGTGCAGGTCCTGCTTTGCCTTTTCTGTTTGTGGAGTTTTTCTTTCCCTTGGCTGTGAGTTCCAGTGGCTGGTTACAGACCCTTGGAAGCTGGGATATTCAGCTCTCCAAAGAGCAGGACATCACTCTCAGATGGAGAATGAGTGGCCGAGTGAGACACTCAGCTAGGACCCGGCTCCTCTGGTTTCTGTACATAGCCCTCCCTCGATTTTCTACACTAATTTGGGCATGTCACTTACAATTTTCTTCACTTCTGTTTCCTATCTGTAAAACAATGATAATAATGCTTTCTTATTTTTTGTGAGGACAACCTAATGTTAATGAGGTGGTTAGCTAAGTGATATAGAAGGGACTGAAGAATGGATCCAGATGATAAACACAAACCAAACCCCCTGCACAGATGTCATTGCCTGACTCAGAGGCAGCCAAGTGTTATATTGTCTGAGTGTCATACCATCAATCTCTGAATGTCAAACTGTCAATGTTGCACAAAAACAGAATCTCACAGAGTGTTTTAAGTGCAATGCATTTTTCTAGCAGCTTAGCAGTATTGTTAAGAAATCTCCCTTTTTATTAGCTGAAATTCTGATAAAAACCACTTAAACATTAGGGCTTGTGCTCTGGTTGTGTAAAAAAGGCAGATGGTACAAAGAGCCATTTCTCTCCTTCGCGCCTGTTAGAAACTGTTCTCCTGCCTTTGAGTGACAAACATCCATTAGGAGCTTCCAGGAGGAAGAGTGGCCTCCCTCAGGTGACCTAGACTGAGAGCACTGCAGAGAACTCTCTCTCTACAGGTGGAAGAACACACTGAAAACCTCTGCAAAGGGCAGATGAGTGGTTGTCCTCCCCAAGGCTCTGCAAATTGCTGTGGAAAGGATGAGAAAGCGGCTCCTTTGGACAGCCCCTGGGGACAATGCCTTTTTCTGCCAAGGTCACCTTAGCTAAGAAAATGAAATGGAACATCATGAGCTGGTGCTGTCACGTGAAATAGCATAAAGCGCCAGGGTATTTTCATGAAAACTAGCTTCAGCTATATACCTGAAAGAAATGTATTTGACAGAATGAGAGCATTTAAAATGTTTTTTTAAAAAAGACAATGATGGTAAAAGCTTCATATCTTATATTGGACTATGAGGGTGGTAATATTATTAACTGATAGCAAGTTACCTTTTTCATTATGGAGTCATGAGATAATTTGCTACTGGAAAGTGATACTATGTTCAGAATCAAGTGTATGCATGCCTTTCCCCTTATAACTGATCACTTTACATAAATACATACAAATGTGTGTATATATATATATATGATGTGCATACATGTCTATGTATGTGAAAGTGACACGCATATTGGTGATTAAAATAGAAATGTAGACGCCCTGATGTAGGCTGGTTTTCATCCATTTCCTCTTTGGAAAATAGCCTGTATATGACTTGGATGTCAGTATAGTATATTGGCCTATTTTCACATGTGTGTGTGCATGTCTGTGTAATATATAAAAATAATCATCTTCAGATTCATTCATATATGTGTATGTGCACATACCCCAGACTTTCACCTCTTAAGCCCTTAGCCTGACCATACCCACCCATGCCAGTGGGAGAAAGGATGGTGGAACGTGCATCCGCTTTTTCCTTGATTATGTTTGTCACAATGTCAAAGTATTGGCAGCTGTCCTAGCAGAGATATGAGTAAATCTGGCAGACCATAGTCCAAAATTAGTTCTTTCTATATGTAATTGTCCTACTTTTGTTTGCAACAGTCTCAGACACACTGAGCTTGTACGTGTATCCTATAACTGCCACAGTTTTGCAGGCTCCTGAACATATTTTCTTTGGCGAGGTGGACAATTAGCAGTCCACTACTTTTTCACTTTCATACACGTTACTAGGCAAATACTTCTAATTTTGAATAAATTTAAGGATCTTTAATATATTAGCAGAAAAATATGTGTTGCCCTCAATGTACTCCGATATTTTGCTTCTGTATTTAGTGACTTACTTAAAACAGAATGAACGCTGTGAGGGAGGACGGCTGTCAGTCCATCAGCGGTACAACAGAATGATTCATGTCAGGCCCCTGGAGAGAATTACATCATTCTTGGCCATCTGTACTCCTGGGTTTATGTTTGCCATTCTTCTACTTGAAAAAGATACCTTCAAATTGAAATTATTGCTCCTTTCAGTAAGTGCAGACCTTGCTGTTTTCAGAGTGTTTGGAACATGAAAAATATCTGTTTCTTGGTCTGTATATTCTCTACTAATCTGCAGAGACTATCCCTGCTCAAAAAGCATGGATCAGACTTAAAAATTATTATATTTAAGATGGGAGGGGAGGAAAGATCACATCGGTTTTCATTTGCCTTGACTTTATTTTATTTCTAAGGGAAAACTTCCTATTTGCAAGAACTTCAAGCCCATCATTAGATGCATGTGCATACACCCACATCTACAGATATATGCAAGCCTATCCCTTTCCTAGTTGGTGGAAATTCCAGCTAGACAGCAGTAAGGCTGCCTACAGTCTTCCACAATTAAGGCCTAGATCTACATAATTAAATCTGGTCTTGTAAGTGAATCTTAAACAAAACTGGGGAATAAAGTAAGTAGCTTTCCTAGTGCCTGTACAACATGAAGTTGGTAGCTCCCATCTAGTAGCTATGTTTGTAGTCTCAATACCCTCAAAAGAACTCTTGAGACTCTCTGTTTCTGCAGAATGCTGCTTACCAGATACATGACCATGGATCTTTGGTTTCTGTTTGAAATATCTAGGTAACATCAAGACAGTCCTCATTTCGAGTGGGTTGCAGACTACTACACTTCAAGAACAGCTTGGTTTATCTTTGCTCATATGATACTGAAAAATGTTAGTATAGAACTTCTACTAGCATGTTTCACTGTTTCCTTTCAGAGTCAATGAAGTATACTGAAGCCCTGTAAAGCTGATGGAATAATCTAGGTCAAAACAAGGCAAAGAATTCCCTGCCCCAGGCAGATTTGCAGGGAAAAACATTACAATTTAATAAATATCATTTGCATACCATTACAATAATGAATAAGAGAGAGAAGCAAAGTGCTTTCATTAATGATAAATTTTAGAGTCAATTGAAAAGGCAGATCATCTGGATTTATAGTCAGCTTGTTTTAACAAATAACAAGAAAACAAATTAATAAGGAAATGTATAGCTAAGAAAATTGGTGGATCATATTTGCACATGCATTATTTCCATGTGCTATCTAACTGAAGTTTTTTTGCAGAGAACCTGTGAGTTCCCTGCCATTTACTGATTTATTCTTTTGCTCAGTGAAAATTGACTATTATAAGCAGCTACATCAATACACCCTTATTCTCCAAACAATTCAAATGTGTGCCAGTTTAGTGAGAATCAGAATGTACTTAATTACTTTGGTGTATAGCAAAAATTGTGGAAATGTTTAAAGCTATGTAAATTTTTCATTGCGTTAAGAAGTTGGATACCAAAAGGTCATCGGTGTTGATGGTGCTTCCTTTCCTTAACACCAGATTTCTGTTGTTACTGATTTGTTTATTACAAATAATAAATCATTACTGTGAGAAGGTAAACAACCTCATTTTTCTCTACAATTAGAAAAGAATAACTGTGTAGGCTGGCTTAATTTGCAGGAAGGTGAACTAATAATAGAATTATATTCAGATTTTTGTCTTTATGCTTTCCATACTCGGAAACTGAGTATCTCTAGTCTGTTCATTTCTACTTCCAAGCAGCTCTCATTCTAGTATTTGACATAGGCTCTTCCCACAACTTTAAAGTCACATTTTGTGTTAAGATTTAAGATCCAAAAGATTGCAGAATGTCAGCAAATAAGAAGATTGCTATATATGTCTGTTTGATATAAATGCAACAAGTTCCACAAGGAAAAGTTGCCGCTGTCTAGCCGGGTGTCCTGGTTTCAGCTGGGATAGAGTTAATTTTCTTTCTAGTAGCTGGTATAGTGTTGTTTTGGATTCAGCATGAGAAGAATGTTGATAACACACTGATGTTTTCAGTTGTTGTTAAGTAGTGTTTAGACTAAATCAAGGGTTTTTCAGCTTCTGATGCCCAGCCAGCAAGAAAGCTGGAGGGGCACAAGAAATTGGGAGGGGACACAGCCGGGGCAGCTGACCCAAAGTGGCCAAAGGGGTATTCCATACCATGTGACATCATGCCCAGTATGTAAACTGGGGGGAGCTGGCATGGGGGGATCGCTGCTCGCGAACTAACTGGGCATCAGTCGGTGGGTGGTGAGCAATTGCACTGTGCCTCACTTGTTTTGTATATTCCAATTCCATTGTTATTATTATTATTATTATCATTATTAGTTTCTTCTTTCTGTGCTATTAAACTGTTCTTATCCCAATCCACGAGTTTTACTGTTTTTCCAGATTCTCTCCCTCATCCCACTGGATGGAGGGAAATGAGTGAGCAGCTGCGTGGTGTTTAGTTGCTGGCTGGGATTAAGCCATGACACCATGTAAAAGTTTTGACCTCTGTTTCATTTTATCTGGGCACTAACTAGTAAGTTACACCATACATGATTGATTCAGAAGATCAGTTTTGCATAACAATTCAAACTTTTTAGCTGTATGATAATACCACAATACAGGGTGAGGTTTTCTCACCTGTGCACAGAGGTGCCTTAAGATTATTCCTACCCTACACCTAGTAGTACTAAAAGATTCTAAATGGTTTTAAATTTCAAACATTTGAAGGTGGTCTAATTTGTGAACGAGAATACATAGAGTGCCAGTTCTTTACATTAAAATGCATTTCTACCTTTGCAGAGGCATGTTACTGCTGAACTGGTCATCGTTTATCTGTGTGTGAGGTCTCTGTCCAGGCTACTTTTGAGTTCAGAGGCACAAACAGCCGCATATATATTTTCTTTTTTTTTTTTTTTCCTCCCAGTGGGCAGCAGCACAGGTGTTTTTGACTATTTATTTATTTATTTCCCCTGTGGCCTATTAACTATACGTCATTGTGCACAGCCTGCTTAGCTCAGCAGTCAGTCCAACGGCTGACGGATGTTTGGGTTGTTTGGTCAAAGCAAAACCAGGCGTGAGGGCTGATCACGAGCCAAGCAAAACTGCCCTGCTTGCCTCACACTGTGCAGTTCATTCCAGGTGCTCGCCCTCGGGTGTGCATTGCTCAGCTCTGACCAGGGGTAGGGGGGGATGATTTTTTTGGGGGGGCCACTGCAGCCGGTGGTGTTCCGGCCGCCCGGAGAGAGTCCGGCGGGGAGGACCGAGGCGCTTCAGCACCGCGGACAGCGCCCCGCCCCGCCCGTCGCTCGCCCCGCCCCTCGCCCTGCCCCACCCCGCCCAGCTGCAGCTGGCCAGCTGTGACAGATGGGATCTTATCCTGAAGAGGTATTTTTTTTTCCTCCACCACCAGCTGTGGTCATCACTAGCGGATCTAACTCGCAGCTTCGACAGATAACACACGTCTGGAGGACTGAGGAGAAGCAGCCCGTCTCTCTGACCCTGTTTGATCAAGGCTTCATGTTTGTTTTCAAGATTAGGTTTTCAAGATTTCAGGGTTAGAAATCTGGGACTGAGGTTAGACTCAGTCTCTAATTGAGTTAAATGAGGGACATTGGACCTGCTGAGCATGAAGTTTGCATGAAGGTTCTATTTGTCAAGGAAAGACCAGGCTTTTATGAGTCTGATGGCACTGACAGCAAGGAGTGTTCCTTCTTGTGACAGCAGGGAGATACTGAGGCATTGCAATGGATTATACACCTACATCTCAAAATAACAGGGAGTACATGGAGCAATTCGGCCTTCTAGTGTTTCTCCCGAGATATTGTCTGTAAACTATCCCAGTGCAGAGTTCATTGCTCAGAGTAAGTAGCTTGTGGTCTCACAGCATTTTAAAAATGAGATCTCAGCACATCTTACATAGACTGCAAAGCTACAGGCTATCCAGGTTATTTAGCTTTTTTTTTTAATCCTTTTATCCCATTAACCCTACCATAGATGTGTACCAAACTGGATGCAAAACCATTTGAAGAGGATAAACATATTTCTTATGTAAGGGCAGCTCTAGAATCCAGGTTTCACTTTTGCATCCTCCACTTCTGCCCCTGCAAGTTTGATGCTGCCAATAGCAGACTCTGTTCCTGGCCACTTCTAACAGGAGAAGGAGGAGGAGAAGGAGGAGGAGGAGGGGGAATGCTTCCAGCACATGCTTTCCTCTCATGGCAGCAGGAGCTTCTCATTGATTTAGCTGTTAAATAATTCAGAAGCAACAACCATCTGTTTAAGTCAATGTCCTGTTTCACGTCTCCCCAGAGAAAAGGCAGCAGTCCAGAAAGAAACATCAAGTGCAACTTGCCGACTTTTTTACACAAAGACTATCTAACAACTAAGATATTTTGTTTCATTTTCTTTCCCTTGAGCTGGAACAGGCTAATTCAGACTTTGGTACACCAGAGACTAATTATAAATGGGGGACAATGACCTTCCTCTGAACCAACTTCAAGGAAAGAGAAGAACTGTAAGGAGCAAAAAAGTTCAATTCCATAAACATTCTTGAGAGTTTGAGGAAAAAAAAGCAGATGTGGGAGATTTAGTTTCAGGGACCTCCAGGTACCTACTGCATATGTGCCCACTGGATGCAATAATTTTTCCATGTGCCTACCAGCTTAGTTCTTCTGAATCTGAGTCAGATAAAAACCATTATGACATCTGGTTCACCCTATGACAATCAGAAAGCAGCTTTTTAAAGCTAACATGTAATTAATCATCCAAAGTTTCATAGAATAGCAATCTGAGACCATACTGTGGAAAATTTACTAATTCTGTGTTCTTTAAAACTGATGACTGTGTGAAAGAATGATTTAGTGTGTCCTTTAAGGCTGATAATAGACATCTGTAAAATGTGATAGGCAAACATGTAAAAAGTGTCTGTGCCTCTGATATTCAGGTTACTTTCTATTCAGTTTTGACAGGACCATTACTTAATTATGTGATGGACCCATGCCAGGACTCTCATCTCTTTCTGCTACTCCAAATCTGAGTAGATACTTCAGGTAATTTTGCCCATTCTTGTGTAGGGAATTTCTCTGTGCGAAATCAATTTTTAAGGACTGGAAGAATGCAGAAATTTTGCCTGTGTTCAAATACATTTTTCAGTAATGAGAAGTGAGAGACAAGGAGAATAATGTGTGAGAAATATAATTGGATGACAAGTAAGAAAACATGACTACCATTGTGATAACATTTTATAGTTTATAGTTTAGGTAATGCATTGGTTGCTCACTAGACTGTTGGTCACAGAGTGCTTTGGGTCACACATGGGGAACTGTTGCTTTTTTTTCTAATTTTCCAAGTCTCAGCAATTCCAAATACTGCCTTTCAGTCTAGGATTCACCCCACCTAAATTAATTTGTTTAATGGGTAGGTATCTAACCTGATCTAGTTGTTTGCCTTCTGTAGTTAATGGGGAGAGACAAATACCTCCAGAAGGCAACTCATCACAGCCTAACCCAGGGGACCAATGTAGAGGGGCTAAGTTCCATTCAAGAGATGCTTTTCTCTCTGTATTGCTGTCTGTCCAAAACCTATATGGCTGTCTTAGCCCAGAACTCCCAATTTTAGAACTACGGCATTATGCAGGATAATCTTACTTGTTTCCAGCTCCATGATTTGCATGAAAGTCAATAGACTGGAAAGGGGTTTACCACAACTGTTAAGGCACTAAACTTCAAACTGATTCCTTCAGTCTGCCTCTCAGTTTAAATCCAGCTTCTCTCAGAGCTTCAGTGTTATGGGGTATACATGGTTAAATAAAGACATACAAGCAAATTCACGTCAGCACCTACTGCTTTCTTTACTGTTGTGGACTGCTCCTCCTGGCATGTGCATATCCATGCAGGTTTCTAAACCATTTCTTTTGGGTCTCTTCCCTCATGGCAACTCCTCTGAAAGTTGAGGTGTTATCGCCTTATCTTTCAGCCAGCTTGCTTTTACCATTGTCCCATGAGCCAACAGAGTTTCTCTATTTCAAAAAGCTTGTGCGTTTGTTTCCCACTTTTCTCTCAAGCTCCCTTTTTTATTGTCATCTTGATCCATACTTCTCTGGTTTGTATTTTTCTTAGTATATATTGACTTGTCTTTGCAGATGAAGTTGGTGAAATTGTTTTCTTTTATTTTTTTTGTTAGATCAGGCATTCCTGTCCAATACTCCAAAAGGCCTGGCACAGCTCCACCAACAATGATAATGATTTCTTTTTTTCTCATTTTTTTTTCAGCCTGGGGCTGACTTACTGCATATTGAGTCCATCAATGATATTGCAATTTCATAAAACAAACATTCATGCAATATAGATAACTGGTTTCCCCATATCAGCCCATTGTATCAGAATGAATAAGAGGTGATCTTATAAATCTGAAAGAACGATTACAAGCATTGGAAAAATGTTGGAAAGTATTGATTTAATTACTCAGTAATTGTAAGATTTTTAAAAAATAAATTTCATACAATTTTGGTTTCACCCTGATTAATTCTCAAAATAACAATGGTGCTTGTCTTACCCTTGAAAAATACTAAGTCAGTTCATCACAAGATTTAAATACTCCTTTGGCAGATACAGGTAATTATAGTTTTTCCTAGCCTGATACAGAAGACATTTATTTAACTGGAATGCAGAATAATCTAAGTAACCTTTCTGGTTATTTAACTCATTGGTAACTGCTTTCCTGCATATACATGAGTGTGTTTACAGGTACCTAAAACTCTAGATGGAAAAGCATCAGAAATAACTAGATTTTTAGTGATAGTTTAGGAAAAAAATGAGTTAAGGTAAGGATTGATTGTCACAGTACTTCTTATCTAGTTACTATTGTCACAACAATGAGTTTAATATGGAGTCTCACTAAAACTGAGGTTTATTTTTCACGTGATTTTTCAGTCTAATGTTATGGTGTTTCAACCTATAATGAGATAAATGGGGCTCCATATATGAAAGAAGTATCTACTTAGAGATGGAGCCAAACAGTTCAAGCTTGTTTTAAATTGCTAACTATCCCCAAAGAACTACTTACTGTTTTACCTCTATTTTCTATTTGAAGTATACATTTTCTTCTATTGTGTGGACCACACAGTCAAAATGCTAAGAAATAATCTTGAAACGGAGAAATAATCTGAGTGATTCCAGTCTTGCCACAGAGAATTTAACTTAATTTCCTCTGTAGCCATGTATCACTGAGACATTGTTCATGAGAAGCCCTAAAATCCTTTGGATCAGCTTCCCTTTTGATCTGTTAGGAAGATCTTCAGCTAAGGGCTCTGACAACAGCTTTGAGGGGTTCATTTTGAATTATATTTGTAGTAGGAAAAAGCAAGATGACCAAAAGCATTCTTCCTGCAGGTGAAGGCATTCTTACAGCTATCTGAGCTAAATCTGTCTAGATTAGACACTAACACCAGAGAAGTCACTGCAACATTGCTGGGCAGCCACTGAAAAAGTGCCTTTATCAGCACGTTGGCCGTTGCTGGAATAGGAGCCATGGCATTATTGCCATGGAAGCAAAGTCAGCAAAACAGCTTTATGGTTGGGTTAGCTCTTCACAGCAAAGCTAACTGTGATGCTTAGTGCTAAAATGTCTGCATATGAGTTATGTCAGGCTGGATGTGAACAAGCACATCTCTCCTCAGCTCTACTTTTCCCCATCCTGATGCTGAAGAAAAAATTCATACAGTTATAATCTTTCGCATATAAGCCTGGAAGGGTGGGGAGTCAGGTCGTTTCTGTGCAGCCAGTCTGCTTTGCAAGATTCACAGGTTCTGGGAACCTTCTCAGTAGCAAGACTGTGGAGAAGTGTAGGGATTACTGTGGTTCAGCTTGTCCTGCTCTAGACCATTGGTTCCACACTGGAAAATCCAACATGTTCCAAAATAGTGTAATTCCCACAATGAGGGGTCCTGTCCATCAGGGTGCTGAGCAATACCTCCCAGACCTGGAGCATCTGCTTAGTCTTTCAATTCCTGAATCTGATTTAAAAGTTCCCATCACTTTCAATGGATTTTTGAACAGGTTTAGAAGACCAGTAGACCTAATTGTACTTTGTTATCATGATAGTGACTTAGAATAACAGAATCATAGAATCCTAGAACGGTTTGAGTTGGAATCGACCTTGAAGACCATCCAGTTCCATCCCCCCCTGCCATGGGCAGGGACACCTTCCGCTAGACCAGGTTGCTCAAAGCTCCATCCAACCTGGCCTTGAACACTTCCAGGGATGGGGCAGCCACAACCTCTCTGGGCAACCTGTGCCAGTGTCTCACCACCCTCACAGTAAAGAATTCCTTCCTTACATCTAATCTAAATCTACCCTCTTTCAGTTTAAAACCATTACCCCTCATCCTGTCACTACAGTCCCTGTTCAAGAGTCCCTCTCCAGCTTTCCTGTAGGCCCCCTTTAGGTACCGGAAGGATGCTCTAAGGTCTCCCCGGAGCCTTCTCTTCTCCAGGCTGAACAACCCCAACTCTCTCAGCCTGTCCTCATACAGGAGGTGCTCCAGCCCCCTGATCATCTTCGTGGCCCTCCTCTGCATCTGCTTGAGCAGGTGACCATTCCTTGAGAATAATTCTTTCGGTTATATAAATTCAGTGATTAATGAAATCCTGATTTTCTATCTGGCAATCGTTGGGAAGAGTTCACTTCAGTTCTGCTATTTTTCCACTTTTTTTTTCATTTTAAAATGGCTTTACTTTCCTTGACAATATCAAACCAAATAAAAAAGGATTTTTATGTGAACTGCTTATCTTTTGGAAAGCGTGCACTCAAGGAAACATCCACCTAAACTAGTAGCTAAGTTAAATTTCATAAATGGCTCAGATGAAGGATCCTACTTTTTCTTTTCTAGTGTCCTGCATTAAAAGCCTGTGTTTATTTTTCAGAAAGATAGAAGAGGTGTTCAATAACAAAATAGATTTTGGACTACTGAAACCCTTTAATCAGCTGCTTATACTAGTATCATTAGCTTTCTCTTCTAGGAAAAGCCAGAACAAGCATTTGGAAAAGCAGAGTTCCCATTTACACAGAATGTAATAAATCTGTATTAGAGTACTCCTGGGCACCACAGTTGCTTGGAAACAAATGGACATGCTTCATTGCCATTTATTAACACCCAAGACAGAGTTCTCTGAGAGAAGTTCTGTCAAGTTTGAGAAAAAAATGCCTATGAGCCTATTCCTGTTCAGGAAGTGGTAATATTTTTAATCTGTCCTTTAGCATTTACTTATCTTTAATATATGCTTGCTTCCATTGTTTCCTTGTGAAAACTACATCTTTCTCAAATTATATTTTGGCTGAGGTTTTTCAAAAGAAGGCTATTTTTCTCCTCTGCCTACAAAACTCTAGTTGCTTTTTGTTGCCATCTGCAGTCAGAGGTAATGAAGGAAATAGAAGAGATTTAGTAAATTCAATATGATTTAAAAACCATTAAACAAACCCACCCTATATTTTTGAGTTCTAATTTGCTGCTTCTCTGGCCAGTTTTAGCAAAACTTCAGTTATCCTGCTTTGTACACTTGTACACTCCAGCCCTTTGTACACACAAAGGGCTAAGTGAAATCAGATCATATTGGTACATAGTGGTAATTCGACGGCATAAAAAAATTGTCACATTTCATTTATATTGCTCTTAACAGTAGGATATGAACAGGTTCAAGATTTAAAACTAAGTTCAGGGTTCATCACACCTATCTTTGTTCATCTTTAAGTTCGGTACCTGTCTTACGCTTGTCGTCTAGACTCCTTCTAATGGGCAAGGCCTTCCTTATAATGTTGAATCCCATTTGGGACAGTAGAATGAATAAGGCCCCAGAGTTACATATGATGGAATTTAAACTTAAGTTACTGAAGTTGAACAGGTCCATTACACAATTTGTTTCTTTTGATATGTATGTGTAACTGCCATTAATAACATCAAGAATACAATGCATGAATCAAATATATTGTTAATTTGATTTATACAACTATTTTACTAATTCCTTGTAATTTTATGCTTCCTGCCAAAATCATTAAAATTACATATGACAGTGTGGTGGGTTGACCTTGGCTGGACGCCAGGTGCCCACCAAGCCTCTCTATCACTTCCTTCCTCAGCACGATGGGGCAGGGAAGAAAATTAGCTGGAAAAAACCCTCAAGGGTCAAGATAAAGGTAATTTAATAAAGCAAAAGCAAAGGCTGCATGTGGAAGAAAATGAAAACAAAAATTTATTCTCTACTTCCCATCAGCAGGTGATGTCCAACCACTTCCCAAGCAGTAGGGCTTTGATATGTGTAGCGGTTGCTGTGGAAGACAAACATCATAATAATGAATGTTCTCCCCCCTCCTCCTCCTTCCTCTGAGCTTTTATTGCTGAGCAGACATCATATGGTACAGAATATCCCTTCAGTCAATTTGGGTCAGCTGTCCTGGCTATGTCCTCTCCCAAGATCTTGCCCACGCCCAGCCTACTGGGTGAGATGGGGGGAATGTTGGGGAGACAGCCTTGATGCTGTGCCAGCACTGCTCAGCAGCGGCCAAAACACTGGTGTGTTACCAACACCTTTCTAGCTACCAGTACAGAGCACAGCACTGAGGACTGCTGTGGGGAAAATTAAGTCCATCTCAGCCAGACCCAATACAGATAGATATGAAGTATGGAGACTCTAGAAAAGCTCAATCTTATAAAAAGGGTAAGAGAGAATTTAGAGAGTTTTAATCTCAATAGTTTCTCATGATAAAAGGTTGAGTCATTGAAATTAATCTTAACAGGATCATTGTTTACTCTTCTTTACCTTTAGAAAGTGTCAAGATAAACAAAATCTGTGGCAGTGGTTCAAAACTGGGTCAAAATTTAAATTAATTCAAAGTTAAGTCAATAAACAAATGTTAAAAGTGGTTCAAATATAGATGCATATTTCATTGGACTCTAACTACTTATTTTGGAAAATAAGGAAATTACATGACTCTGCCAAAATTTTTGGATTCTTGATTTTGTAGCTTGATGTCAAATTTTTTAAAATCTCAAACATTTCTTTGAGAAACCTCTTTCGTTTATATCTTTATTCTCTATCATTTTTACAAATAATTTAAGTTGCCTTCAGTGGTGGGTTAAGCTTGGCTGGCTGCCAGGTGCCCACCAAGCTGCTCTCTCACTCCCCTTCCTCAGGATGAAAGAGGGAGAAAATAAGATGAAAAAGCTTGTGGGTCAAGATAAGGACAGGGAGATTGCTCACCAGTTATTGTCACAGGCAAAATAGACTTGACATGGGTAAGGTTAATTAAATTAATTGCCAATTAATGACAGAGTAGGATAGCAAGAAATAAAAATAAAATTAAATACACCTCCCCCCCTCCATTCTTCCCAGGATCAACTTCATTCCTTCACTCCCAACTCTCCTACCTTGTCCTCCCCGAGGGCACAGGGGGACGGGGAATGGGGTTTATGGTCAGTTCATCACACGTTGTTTCTGCCGCTTCATCCTCCTCAGGGGGAGGACTCATCACACTCTTCCCCTGCTCCAGCACGGGGTCCCACCCACGGGAGACAGTCCTCCACGAACTTCTCCAACGTGGGTTCTTCTCATGGGCTGCAGTTCCTCAAGACCTGCTCCAGTGTGGGTCCTTTCCACAGGGTGTAGTCCTTCAGGAATGGACTGATCCAGCGTGGGTCCCCCACAGGCCACAGTTCATGCCAGGAGCCTGCTCTTGTGTGGGCTCCTCTCCACGGGCTGCAGCTTCCTTCAGGGAGTATCTACCTGCTGCAGCGTAGGGTCATCCCCGGGCTGCAGGTGGAGATCTGCTCCACCGTTGTCGTCCATGGGCTGCAGGGAGACAACCTGCATCATCACGGTCTTCTCCACGGGCTGCAGGGAACATCTGCTCTGGCACATGGAGCACCTCCTCCCCCTCCTTCTTCTCTGACCTTGGGGTCTGCAGGGCTGTTCTTCTCACATTTTCTCATTCCTCTCTCTCGCAGCAGCTGCATATCATTTTTACCCCTTCTTAAATATGTTATCACAGAGGTGCCACCAGTATTGTTGATGGCTCGGCCTTGGCCAGCAGTGAGTCCATCTTGGAGGTGCCTGGAACTAGTACTGTCCGACATGGGGGCAGCTAGGCTCTTCTCACAGAAGCCACTCCTGCAGCTATAAGGCTCTCATGCTGGTTTTCCTGGAGGATAACAACAGCAGCTGGATATCTCTAAGCTTTTAGATGGAAGTATTTTTCTGTATTAGAAAGACAGAAGGTTTGATTGTACCAGTTCTCCCATTGTATGCTGAAGAATATAGGAGAGGATTTGGCATTCGCTTTGAGAAACCTAAAGGTTAACATTGCCTACTGGTTGTTTTGAGTGTACAAAATCATTTTCAACAGTTCTGAATGAGTATTGTAAAATGATTTATTGTGTTCTGTCTGCACAAAAAATCTCTCTCCTCTAGAGATCATCACATTCTTTTTGAATGTCAGGAAGTTTCACAAATAAACTTTGAGAAGGTGATAAGTGTTATTCCTCAGCAGGTAATGTTCCGGACTGCCATACTGTAGTACTGATAGATATGAGCTGATGTCCATTTGTAACCACATCCTTACCTTCCCCCAACGATGGGGACTCACAGTTCAGTTGTAACAAATCTTAAAGAGTTCGAAGTAGGTGTCATCAGCTTATTTCTGTAGTATATCTAAGCACGATCTTAAACAAAGAAGCCATTTGTGTTAAACCGATCCTAAGATCTTTTACAAGATAAATCTGTCTTTTACATTTTTTGGTTTGATCTTCTAAAAGAATACACATTTTAAATGCATGCTGGATTATAACATAGCTAACGAACATCAATGCTGGTGCTGATCTCACTTAGCATCAGCTGTCTTCCTCATAATTTTGGTATTCCTTGTCCGTACTTAAAGATACCAATTACTTTCTTGCTATAGTCTCTGTTATCTTGGCAATCAAGTGAATGTTGCAGATTAGTGGTTTGAATGTAAAGAAAAGTTAAGTGTTTTTGGTTTCTATGAGAGTGTTTTCAGTCGAGCTCATCGTCTGGCAGCTAAAAGAACATCTTATTCTCATCTTGTATAGCTAAAAAATGCTGTCTTCCTGGAATGATACCATAACATTTGACAGCCAAAAATCAACAAACAAAAAATTAATAAATAAAAAAAAGTCAACAATTCATTTGTGAGGGGTTTTTTTTGCTTGTGTATGGCTACCTACATCCTTACATCCCACATTCCCATAAAGTCCCATCTGCTAAATACCCTCTTACGGAATATGAAAATATTTACTGCTTCCTCAAATTTGCAACCTAGCAGTGATTTGTTGTAAATAGAAATGACACATTTTGAAGTGTGATGCTCTGTAAGCTCATTGAAAGGAAGTGCATTTGGGGTTATCACGGAATTTTGATGATCTTCCTTCTGCAGTGTGCTGCAGGATTCCCATGTTTCCAAATGTTTTCGTTAGTAATAAAATCATCAGAGCTTCTTTTATACAACTCATTCCGATTAATCCAAGTCTTTTGTTACATCTTAAACTCTCATTACAATTTACAACTAAATCTAACTACATAAAATTATCTTTACTCCCACTGTTTCTTGCTGTGTGAGTTTTGATGTGTTATATAGCCTCGTCTCCTTTTGGGAAGATTTTGCTGACTGTAGGCATGTTAGAGGTAGAAGGATCCATGAGTCAGTGCAAGACACCTATACACAGAGACTGAGGGTTCAGTATGAGAAAGGAAGGGTAGCAGAACTTGTTTTGTTATTAGCAAATGATCTATCCAGTCGCATCACAAGGTGTTTTAAGCATGGCATATGTGTTTAAGATCTTCAAGCAGATGTTCAGTTGCAGCAATACCAAGATATATATATATATACACACATACCATCTAACTATTTGATCTTTTTTATGCTTTATGTACATAAAATATACATATACTTATTTTCATTTCTACAATTCATAACAGAATCTAAAATACTGAAAGGATGCCTCTCCCATCCTTGATCAAATCCTGTTAGCCCATAAATAGGAGCAATAACAGTGACAACAACAATGGGCTTGAGACATTCTTAATCATACAGATCTTATAGATATGCTTATTTTGGACTATTATAGTTCTAAATTAACATCATATTTCAAGCACAAGAAACTATTAAGTCAGCCATGCTAATACATGTGGTATAAACTGTGGGACTATGCGGTATCTGTGCTATATAAACAAATCTGTGCTATATAAACAAGAGTGATAAAATTGGGCAGAACTCAATAGTCAATGAGTATGTATCAACCTTGGAAAGAACAGGATTCCTGATGAGTGAGTAGAAAGATTCAGCTGGGGAATAAATTACACAATCAATTATGGACCATTCCCCACTTCCTCCCAGTCTCTATAGCTATGGAGCTTGTTGTACTCCTTTTTTAAAAAAACATACAAGCTTGTGCATGGCTTCCATATTTCCTCCTCTTTTTGTCAATGCAACTGATTGTGCTGAAGAGGAATTTGCCAGTACAAACTTCAACTTCCGAAGTTTCAACATTTTGATTTGCTCTGTTGAAAACCTTGAAAGAATTTCTGATTAATTCCTTCAGTAGAATTCCAGCAGGAAGAAAATTTAACTCCCACCTGATTCATAGTAAACTGTATTCAAGGTCAAAAACTTCATTAGAAGTTTAGAGATATCAGCAGAAGACAGAGAAAAGAGAGAAAAACAAAATACTTGGAGCTTTACTCCTACAAAATGGGGTATAGAAAAGAGAAAGCTGTGTTTAAAGGAAAGCTAAGGAAGGCCAAATTTTCTGTTACAGCACTAACAAATCCTGTGATAGGATGAGGAGATCATTGAAGAGTGGGTTTATGGAAAGGCACAAGCGGGTGTCTCACAATATCACTCAAGGCTTTTTGGATAGAGCCATGGCTATAACCACAGAATATTGCAAGAAAAGAGAGGAGCTAATCAATGTATCATATCAAAGACCATCAATTTAAAAACCAACTGACTGACCTTAGGAATGTCATAGTTGTCCAGATGAGAATATAAGGATATGCAACTGCATTTTAAGAAAATTACTGAAAAACAGAAAAGATTTTCAGAGAATTAGTATTAATTAAACCACACACAGTAATTTCTAGGAGGTGTTGGGTAGTAAATTATTACTTTAGATGGGATTCCTTCCCAGGTCTACAGTGGACTAGCTACATTCAGAGTATGCATCTCATAATCCATTAATGGGTAGTGGAAAGAAATAGGTACTTTTGGGGCAGGTGCTTCCAGAAGATGTATATGTAAGGGAGCAGCAAAAGCAAGGCTGTTCCAGAAAGGAGATGAGCCAGGAGGCGAGGGTGACCCCAGCACAGGCAGACAGAGACACCCTGAGAGGGCAGTCCCACAGCACCCAGGCAGGACCAGGGTGGTGGTAGGGATGCAGTCCGTCAACAATCCAACAATCCCCAGACAAGTTGAGGTAACAAGTCAGGTCCAGGTCCATCTAGGAAGTCCAGTCAGCATGTCAGGACAGCAGGAGCCAGGGCCAGGGAAAGCAGTGACAGAAAACTATGAGGGTCATTCTCTCACACCAGTCATTATTTACGCTGTGACACCTGTGAGGCTAACAGGCTTAGGTTGCACCCAGCTTTGATAGGTTTGTCTGGTAAAATTCAGACACCAGGGACAGGAATAGATCTGAGGCATTTCCTTAAGTCCTAATTAATTGTCAACTATTTACAAATAAGCATGAATTTAGAGTAATTTGATCCTCAGCCTTGAAATATGCATATTCCTCATTAGTGGAAGCATAGCTGTTATCTGAATGTACAGGGTGTGTTGGATGAATTTGGCAAAGTGGTATTAAAACTGACTATCGTTTCAACACAAGAAGAGCTCAGGTGGCGTGAAGCCTAATAAGAAATACCTTTAAAACATTCATTTTACCCTGTTAGGTGGAAAAATTTATTTCATTCTGTTTTTTCAATGAACGTGCTTGTCCCTACTTTGTCCCCAAAGGTAGGATTACGGAAAGACACCCCAAGAAAAAGGCAGTTGGCAGATCACCCGTTCCTGGACTGATATGCTCTTACCTCCCAGCAGAGAAGAAAGGCCATCAAGTTCTCTGTACAAACTGCAGGATGCAGGAGAACGGGTGCCAGTGTGGGAATGGGAAGGAGTGCACCGGGCCAGCTGGGGTGCCCCATGCTCTTAGCATACCTCAGGGGAGGGAGCTGGAAAGAGAAGGGGAGCATCACTGGGGCTGTTTTAAACCTCACCTTTCTCCTTCCTACTTTGGCTTCTGTTTAGACCCACCCAAACGACTCATCCATTCAATGTTATCTGGCCTTTGTTTCTGACATGAACGGACCTGAGTCAAGGTTTCCATACTAAGAATGCAGTCAATATTGTATCTTATTTAGAGAGCATTAAAGGTAAAGGCAGCCAGTAGCATTGGCTAGAAAAGGCTTCTCAGCTTCTGTGGAAATGAAATAAGGTTCTAATAGAAATGACTCTGAAACACAAGGAGTTGTGGAGAGAACATTTTCTTTGTGTGGGATTTATAACCACTTTAGAGAATGCTGCAATAGGAACCTGCTATCATCTGTTATAGTCCACTAGGTCCAAACTAGCTCTGGTATCAGAATACTTTTTAAAGAAAATAAACCTAGAAGATGTAGTGGATGAATGGAAGTTGGCATTTGCTGGCTATAATAATAAAATCAAAATACTGGGAGAAAGGAGAGGAGCTTCACAAATACTTCTGGTAAAGAATATGCAGCTTACAATTTAATGAGAATCAAGGATAATCTGAAAGCGATTTGTTTTAGTCTCTACTGTCTATAGAGTTTGATGAATATTATTGGAAAATCCTGACTGCAAGAGTCACATATTAGGCTAATCCAAATGAAGACATGGAATGAGGTACATGTAGGTGCAAGGCTCTCTCAGGAGACCTTGGGTGATTAGAAATGGTGCATTGAAAGTCAAAAAGAGGACTCAAGAAGAAAAAAAATATAAGAAGGTGAGAGACAGATAGAAGTCAAAGAAATGCACCATCAGTTTTATTCTTTCACCACCTTAAAATAAACCTAAAATTGAAGGTACGCTGTTGCTCTATTGTCGTTGTTTCAGCCCAGCTGGTAACAAAGCATCATGCAGCCGCTTGCTCACTCCCCCTGCCCCGGCCATGGTGAGTTGAGGAGAAAATATAAAGGCAGGCTTGTGGGTCGAGACAAGGACAGGGAGGGATCACTCCCCTCTTATGGTCACGGGCAAAAGACGGGCTCAGCTTGGGGAAGAAACAAAATCAGTTTAATTTACTACCAATCAAATCAAAACAGGATAATCGGAAGTAAATGCAAATCTTAAAAAAACACCTTCCCCCCAGCCCTCCCTCCTTCCCCGCTCCCGAAATTCCCTGGTGTGGGTCCTTCCGGTGGGCAGATCTTCAGTCACAGACTGCTCCAGCGCGGGCTTTCCCATGGAGTCCCGGCCATCTTTGGGGGCCTCAGCTCCACCACTCCCCTCCATGGGCTGGGGAGGACAGCCTGCCATCTGTCCCGATCCAATATCGGGGAGGGTTCTTAAACTATTGCAAGAGCGAGATTAAGACACAATGGAGGTCAGATGCCATACAACCTCGAAAGTTTTATTTCCTGTACCAACTGATAAGAGCGACAGGACAGAGGGAAGAAGAAGGAAAAAAGGCAGACCTAAGCAAGGAAATGGAAGAGATGCAGCAAGATTAGTTACCACCACCACGAATCCAGCGACGTCCCGTTGGCTCAGTCTCGGTGCAGGTGATGGGATAAGCTCCAAGCTCCGAGCTCCAGCAGAGAGATGATGTCAAAATCCCAGCTCCGAGCAGTACCGCCCCATGTTCCTCCACGCGCGCATGCCCAGGTGTTCACGGTGGTCGTGCTGGAGGAGGGAGGCGACCTGCGGTGTCTTCAACCTCTGCACGTCTTCCTCACCCTGATTTCCTCTCCACCTGGCTCACGCGCAAGCGCAGCTTGGTAGGCACTGGCAAGCATGTTGTCATTCTATCTTCGGGAGGTTATGGTGGTTTCTTTGGGGACATTTCATCACCTTCAGAGCATACTCCTCCACGGCAACAGGATGTTGAGGCCAGGAAATGGTAGTGGTGCAGCAGCAACATCGAGACAAACACAGTCCAACACAGTCTCTTACATCACTCCGTGGCTTGACATTGCTGTCTTCGTGGTGGCGTGAAAGATAAAGGTACAAAGAGAGAGAAAGAAAAGACAGAAATAGTGCGCAACATGATAGAAAACAATGTTTCTGGCAAATTTTCAGTCAATAAACATGTTGTTAACAATATCCTTAACAAATATGAATATTTTCATCTAACAAACATATAACTAACAACATCTCTAACAAATATGCCATGTTCAAAATTAACTAACTTTACAAAACCAAAACATTCTATAAACTGATTTTAAGGTTGCGAGAAATCAGTAGAAGAACACGATGGCAGTTTGCATGGTGGACATTTACAAGGACAAAAAAGAAGTATTAGAATAACCATTAAGATAATAGCTAACGAAGTTAAGGCTATATAGTAAATTGGAACCAATACTAACATATGCTCCATTATTTTCTGGCAATGTACCACAAAGTGGTTGCAGCCCTGGCAGTCCACGCAGTCTGCTGCCCTGGTCTGCCGGAGTTGGGGTCAGTAGGTGAAGTGCGAAAATTGCTTTCCACGCCCCCTTATCCTAAAGCGCATGCGTCGTCTGGGCCTAGAAACTTCTATCCCAGATTTGAACAATGGTAAATGAGCAATAACACTATACATAACAATGGTTAACAATATTCTAACCGAACATATAATAAGGCAACAATAACGGTATTAATTAACAATATTTTAACCTAACATATTTAACCAAAATGTGTCCCAGGCCAGGCCTAGGGATGTGCTCCCGGTCTTCGGGAACTGGGGGGAGAAGGTGGTTGTCTACATGAACAAGTACAATTACAAGATGGTTTACAAGGATACTTACAAGACAAACACATATATACCACAAGAGAAAATATAGCAAGAGCTAACAAAGCAACTGCCCAAAATTAAGTATTAAAAGGGTATACATTCTGGTTGATTGTGGAGCTGAAGATGGTGGTCTGACTCACCTGAGTTGGGGGGTCTGCCTACGCAGCAGGAAAATGAATTTCCACACCCCCAGCCCAGAGCACATGTGTCTATTCCAAATTTAGACAACGACAAATAAGAACAAAAAAACAAAAACAACAAAAAAAGGGTCTACATAATTGATACAGCTGCAGGCTTTGATTGGCGAATGACATGAATCTGCTTTACACCATCAGGCAAGGCAATAGATAAAAATTGCATGTTAGATACAACACGTTGGATTAATTGAATAAAGCAAGGAATAATACATGGCAAAAACATCAAAGTGCAAATGCACATAGCAGATAAAATAAAAACTGTATTACCCATGGTGCTCCGGGTAACCAAGACCATAAATCACCATTGCAGCTGTCCCATGTTTGAACGGAGACATGGGTTAGTTTCCTAATATCTGTGGTTAGTTGAAGAACCACTTCACCTACATCGTCTATTTCCAAACAACAATTAGAGACATTTAGTTTCCCACATAATCCTCCCTCTTCAGCTAGTAAACAATCCAAAACCACGCAGTGTTGAAGGATTGCAGTGCACATCTGTTGAGATTGTTGAGTTGAAAGGTCTATAGCATTAGCGGTTTTATTGTTAATAATTTCTGAGACTGATTGCAATCGAATTATGCAGTTCAAATTGTACATCAGTTCTCTTGCCCCTGCTATTGGTTCACTTGGATTCCAAGTGGCAGGCCCATAATGCTCAATTATTCTTTCAGGAGGCCACTCATTTTCCCTCCACTTTTGTGTTCCACCTATTTTAACATCAACAGATCACTTGTTATGTGCAATCCTTTTCTCCCCTAAATTATCATATAGTCTTATTCACAATCAAGGATCACCCGCTTCTGGAAAAAGGAAAATCAGAGGGCGGATAATCCCTATATAACAAATCCCTGACCAGTTTGCTGGTAGTTGTTTGTAGGCAATGTGCCCACAAATCCAGTAATGGCCTTTTTTGGCTTTGGCACTGTTAGCAAATGGTCCAGCTGCAACCTTTGGGAATTGGAAATCAGTTGTGTCATCATTTCCCAAAGGGCTGAAAAAGGTGCTTGGTTTGTTATTGTTTGTCCGGCCGGTACAATACCAGGCACCAGTGTTGTTCTTCCACTCACAAATTTGACGGTAAATTTGGTTTCCAGGTCATTGGAGAAATAAGGTTTCATTTTTGTTCGAACAAAACTCTTTAAACCCTTTGTTGCGTCCGGTTTCATCAAGCCACATCCATGTGTAAACACCTCTATCTTCATTAACCAATTTATGTGTGAGTGTCCATTGACATCTGCTTTCCCCCACATTGACCCCTCCCTTTTGGGTGTAATTTAAGCAATATTTACCCACAGTAGGAAATTGAATTGGCCATGTTTCACTATCATCCCAGGTGGTGTTACCAGTTTCACTATAATTGCTTACAATTTGTGCTGGAGTGAGGGGTGTAGAGATCCATGGCCAGCTTATAACCCTAGAGGTCCTCCACAAACCCAAAAGTGACTCAGATTAAAGGTTTGGCTTACAGTTCTTGCTAACAAAACAAATTCATTATCCTTAAAGGGAACATATGGGTTGGGGGGAGGTGGGGGGAATTGGCTTCCCTTCACTATTATAGGTAAATCCCCAAAATAGTATAATTAAAAATAACATACACATCCTAACCAAATTATGTTAAAATCTGTGTCTGCTTCACTTCTTCCCTGGGCACGTCTGGGTCGCTTGCTTCCTCCTGAAGATGAAACAAGAGACAAATTCGCTTCTCGGGTTAGAAAGAGGGAACAATCCGTATAGTGTGAATCTTATGAGTTTTTCCAGAGGCATCTTTTGACTTCCAGGTGTATTTATTCAGGAGTGTGTCCAACACCAGTGGCACTGTACCCACTGTGGGAAGTTCGACCAAGACAGGTTGTCCTGGAAAATGAGATGGATTGCTGGGGTGATCAGGGCCATGTGGGGCTGGCATGATTGTTGGAGCTTTTGGACAGAATGCTGTGATCTTTGGACATCCATTTACTCCCCAGCGACTATTAACGCTGGTCACTGCATCACTGTGACTGCTGGTCACACTCGTTCAGCCCATCCTGGTTTATGCAGTTTGAGGAAGTGCTTTAATAGACCAGTTGTTCTTTCCACAATTCCATTTGCTTGTGGGTAATATGGAGTATGAAACACCCCCGAAATTCCCTCCTGGGCTGTCCATTCCTGGACCACTTTGGCTGTGAAATGTGAGCTGTTATCTGATTGGATTGACTGTGGTTTGGGGAAAATTCCAAACCATTCTTTCAGAGTCTTTATGGTGTTTTCTCCTGTTGCCTTAGCACATGCTTTAGCTTGCGCTAGTCCGAACACTATCTCCACACCTACCAGTACATAGTACTTTCCCTCTGACCTTTGAAAGGGACCGATGTAATCAATCTGCCAGGCCTCCCATAGGCCTTTTGCCTCTCTTAGGTGCAAAGGGTCACCCTCCAGAGGGTGTCTGTGCAGATGGACGCAGGAAGATATACAAGTTTTACATTCTCCCCTGGTAACTGGCCACCCTCGGGCTTGTGCCTCACAATAGAGGTCCTTAACTCCTGAATGTTTCCGTTTTACATGTAGCCATTCTAACAGACGTTCCCAATTTTCTACTATCTGGGTGCTTTGTAGGGGAGCCAGCCGGGCTAGCTCATCCACTTTGGCATTCCATTGGCTCACCAAGATATCATCTGGTTGATGAGATGCTACCCACGCTACTGCAAATTTCCTTTGTCTGGCGATGGTAAGAATATCCTGCTATTTTTCCTTTTGCCACACAGGTATTCTATTGACCTGCCATTCATTTTGTTCCCAGAATGGAAGCCACTCAGTGCAACCTTTAAACACAGCATAAGAGTCAGTAAAGATATAGACAGAAGAAGCAGATTGAGTCTCTTGTTGGAAAACGCTCCACACAGTGATTAGTGATTACTTGTGCACTAACTTCCCCTTCGGTAATGATCTGTTCTTTGGTGTCTACCCAAAGTGCCACAGCTTGATATTTCCAAATTTTTCCCTCTCACTTCGATGAGGCGCCTGTAAACCAGACATTTTCCAATTGTCCAGAAAACAGAGGAGCTACTTGTATTACAGACAAAAGCTCGGGTGTTTGCCTATCCAGGTCTACCTCATCTTGTATATTTAACACTTTCATGGCTCTTTCAGATACAGAAAAAATTTCACAATATTGTTCTATTTGTGCATATCGCTTTCACACAGAGGCTCTCTGGGCCACCCCGTCAGGGGGTGGATTTCATGCCAAAACTGCTTTGATCACTTTAAATGGGCCTCTGAGTGCTTATAGTTTGTTGCTGGATGGTCCGTTCGGCTTCCCTTAGAGCTAGACTAACTACAAACAGACCTTCTTCCCAACTTGTATACCTTTTTTCAGCATCTTTAAAGCTATGAGAATAAAAACCAATGGGCCGAACAGGCCTCTCTGGACCCTTTCGCCACAAATGGATTGACGGTCCAGTCTTGGCGAACCCCCACTCAATTTGAACTGGATCTGTTGGGTGAATGGGACCAAGGGCCTGATAGGCAGTTGCTTCAAACACCAACAGCTGTAAAGCCTCCTCATGGACCTGAGTCCATTCCCACTGAGCTCTCTTTCTTAATAAGTCATACAGGGACCTAGCAATAATTAAAAAGTCAGGAATGTGTTTCCTCCAAAACACAAGCAACCCTAGTGCATGCTGTAAGTCTTTCTTTGACCCGGGCATCTTGATCTGATCGAGAGAGGAAAGGGTATCTGGTGGGATACACATCATGCCTCCCTTCCACCAGATTCCTAAAAGTTTTGCCTCACTTGAAGGGATTTGTATTTTCTTAGGTGGAATTGTCAACCCTATACTTTCTAAATGGGTGATGATGTCCTTCTGGGTTTCTCTGACTTCTTCTACCCGACTCCCTCCTATGAGCACATCATCTATATATTGATAGATCTTCACCTCTGCTTTTAATGGGATTGTTTCCAACTCTTGCGCTAGAGCATGGTGAGCAGCATGGGGGAGTGCTTGCATCCTTGAGGCAGTCGTGTAAAGGTGTACTGTTGTCCTTCCCAGGTAAAGGCAAAGCAATCCTGGTCCTCAGGTTGTAAAGGGACCATAAAAAACATATCCTTGACATCAATCGTTGCCATGACAGGATGAGATTGTTCCTGAATGGTAGCTATCAATTCAGCAATGTTTGGTACAGCAGCTGTTAGTGGACCTGTGTTGGCATTGAGTCTCCTGTAATCTATTGTCAATCTCTATTTGCTGTTTGGTTTTCGGGCTGGCCATGCTGGAGACTTGAAGGGGGAATGAGTGGAAACTACAACCCCTTGTTTCTTTAAATCCTTCAGAACTGGTGTAATTACCTCTCTTGCTCCTAGAGCCAATGGGTAGGGTTTAACATTTGTCAATTTGGAAGGGGGAAGGGTAAGTGCCGCTTGCAATAGACACACCTTTGTGCTAGATGTTTCAGCCAATTGCCTGATCTGAGGAATACCAAAAGACCATGAGTTTCCCTGGGTATCATGCCACTCCCTACCCTTCAAAACATCTATACCTATAAGATTCAACTGAAAAGATCCTATGGCCACCATGGTATTGACAGGGTTTTCCTCTCCTGGTAACCATAGTGTCACCAGAGTCATAGGCACTGACTGTGTTTTTCCCAAGGCATTTAAGACAATCAGATTTCTAGATGGAATTGAGACTCCACATTGTTCTGCTTCAGTCTGCATTAGTGCAGTAATTTGTGCCCCAGTATCAATTAAAAAGGTTACCGGTCTTTTCCTTGGTCCTACAGCAACGGTAATCAGTAAAATCCCTTTGGTATTGCAGGTGAGTCGTCTTACAAACATCCATCCTCCGCCTCCCCCCTCACCTTCAGAGGGCAGAGGGTTTAGTTTCCTGCCACCTTCTTTTCCCCAGTCAGCTCCTCCTCAAGGTCTATCAAAGGTGGAGCATCAGGGGCTGGTCTGAAAGTGGCCCTTTGCCCTGGCCATTCCTGCACAAGTTGTTCTAATTTTTGGGTCGGGATTCAATCCATCAAGTCCCGGGGAATGCCCTTCTGAAGCCCTAGCTGCCACAGTCCCTGTCGAGTTAGGGGCCTCTCTCTTCCAAAATTGTGCCCTCGGAGCAACTCCAAGCCTTGGCCCTTTCTCATGGATGACTGTCGTCCACTAACTCGCTCTGCAGCCTGTATGACTCTGGTTTCGGTTCTTTGGGACAATCCACCAACAGGGCCATATTTTCTCCCAAAATTAATCAATTCCTGGGCTATTTCTCCCCGTGCCCATACTTTTCTCCCCGGCTGCCGATGGTCAGGGGTCATGATCCCCTCCAGAGCAGCCGTAATTCTTTCTCCACTGGGGATGTTTTGAATCTTCCCTTGTAGTTGAATCCCAATGGGTTTCAGGGAGTCAGGAAGTCCCCGTATGAGGGGAGTCATCCTCTCTGGGTCCACAGGCATCATCATCGGGGAGCCCTGACTGGGCTTGAGCTCCCGGTCATACATCATCATTTGGATGAGGGGATTGAGTGCACCCTCAGCAAGTTTGTAGATGACACCAAGTTGGGAGGCAGGGTGGATCTGCTTGAGGGTAGAGAGGCTTTGCAGAGGGATCTGGACAGGCTGG
>JANXJC010000005.1:34761184-34783231 GCA_027564655.1 Leptodon cayanensis
GTGGGCACAGATGATGGTTGGACTTGATGATCTTGAAGGTCTTTTCCAACCTGAATGATTCTATGATTCTATGATCATCTGGAGACAGGCCGCCTTCTGCACACTTTCCACTAACTGATCCACCGTACCTGTTATGGCAAGGGGATCTCCCCTCTCCAAGGCGTTCAGCCCTCCAGCCCAATACGCAGCTCTCTGAGTCAATGACCATGGGGCTTGGCGATTGCCGGTAGTTAGAAACACACCCGGACCCCAGTATCCTTCTGCTTCTTTCTCTGACAACAAAATTCCATCCCCTCCTGATAAAGACACTCTCCACACATACTCTGTCTCTGATTCCTTTGCAGTCCTTGCAAAATCTTTTCTTAGCTTTGCTAATTCAGTTACTGTAAATGGGACTTCTTTGGTGATGACCTGAGGAGGGTCATCGCTATCATTCTCATACACATATTCTGTTTTAATCAGTGGATACATAGTGGGGAGGCTTTCAACGGTTTCTTTTGCCTTCTGCAAATCTCCTTGGGGGTAGATTTGCCATATCCCCTTCTCCAAAAGCTTCACTTCTACCTCTGCCTGTGTATCCGCCTCGCTCAAAAGTTGATTCCTCAATTCGGACTTTAATATTACAATTTGGTTCCTTTCTTCCTCTAGCAATTTTTTACTTTCTTTCAATTGTCCCTGCAGGGTCTGTATGACCATCTGCAGGGACTCTTTTACAGTATCAGCTTGACAAGACTTCTGCTTCCTCTCTTCCACCGCAGCTCCCAGACTTGCTCCCAACACTGCACATATTATAGCTTTTCCTTTCCCCCTTCTAACCCTAGCTTCCTTCTGCAATACCCTTATCCTGTCCACCACACTCTGCAGTTGAAACCAGTGGTTTTTCGCCCAATCTTGTCCCTGGAGCGAGGGGCGAGACTGGTGCGCCTCCAAAAGATCATATAATGTATCTATTCCTTCAGCCCGTGAAGGCACATCATCACAAGCATTGGCTGCCTTCTGGGCGGCCATTCTTTTTCCTTTTTCCTAATGCAAAGGGGTTTTTGTCCTGAGAGGGCCATACCTTGATATCCAAGTTTCCCCTGTTCACTCTCAGGAGGTCACACCTTAACGTAACACAAAGGAGGATATTTTATCCTGAGCGGACTGCATTGAACACCGCAAGGTAGTGCAGCACTCTCGTCTCTAGGGATCCTGTCCGTGACGTCAATTTAAAATGTCCCGATCCAATATCGAGGAGGGTTCTTAAATGATCCCAAGAGCAAGATTAAGACACAAAGGAGGTCAGATGCCGTACAACCTCGAAAGTTTTAATTCCCGTAACAACTGATAAGAGCGACAGGACAGAGGGAAGAAGAAGGAAAAAAGGCAGACCTAAGCAAGGAAATGGAAGAGATGCAGCAAGATTAGTTATCACCACCTCGAATCCAGCGACGTCCTGTTGGCTCGGTCTCGGTGCAGGTGATGGGATAAGCTCCGAGCTCCAGCAGAGAGATGATGTCAAAAACCCAGCTCCGAGCGGTGCCACCCCATGTTCCTCCACATGCGCATGCCCAGGTGTTCACGGTGGTCATGCTGGAGGGGGGAGGCGACCTGCGGTGTCTTCAACCTCTGCACGTCTTCCTCACCCTGATTTCCTCTCCACCCGGCTCGCACGCAAGCGCAGCGTGGTAGGCACTGGCAAGCATGTTGTTGTTCTAACTTTGGGAGGATATGGTGGTTTCTTTGGGGACATTTCATCACCTTCAGAGCATACTCCTCCACGGCAACAGGATGTTGAGGCCAGGAAATGGTAGTGGTGCAGTAGCAACATCAAGACAAACACAGTCCAACACAGTCTCTTACACCGTCTCACCACAGGTTGCAGGGGCATCCCCTCCTCCCCCTCCTTCCTCACTGCTCTCGGTATCCGCAGAGGGGCTCCTCTCACATCCCAATCCCCCGACTTGCTGGGGGTTCCCCTTCTGAAATCCGTTCTCCCCGAGGCGGGACTACCATCGCTGAGGGGCTCGGCCTGGGCCTGAGGCAGGTCCGGCTCGGAGCCGGGGGAGCTTCCAGCAGCTTCTCACAGGAGCCGGCCCTGCGGGCCCTACCCTGCTACCAAAAAAGCCCACACCACAAAACCCTGCAAAGCATCTGCTTTCCTACTCTTCACACTGCAGAAAGTTTTCTGTCCAGAACTGGAATATTTCAGCTGCACTGTCATGAAATTTCAGTTCCTAATCAAATGCTTTTGTGGAGACATGAAGCTTCATTCCTAGATTTGGCCCTTTTCCACAAGATTTGTCCCACACCAACTGTGTTAAGGAAATCCTACCATCCCCCATATCCTGAAAGGTTGGACATTTCTCTCTTGATTAATGAATATAGGCCAAAAATCTGAAGGACCTTTCAGAAGGTTCTCTGGTTGTTCATGGCAAAACTTGTTCTATGCCACTGCTACTTTCTGTGTCTGAAGGCAATCAGTATTTAGTTATTGGTACTGGTGCTAGAGGTGGCTATAGAACTAGATGGACAAATTGATTTGCACTTATGAAACTATAGTTGAGATACATTAAAATTGCTTTAAAATTATGGAATTAAACCAAGATCACTATGGGATATTTTACCTCCTTATGGGACTCTATTAGAAAGACATCATTTTTGTGGAATCCGAAGGTGTACCTCAAAAACTATTTTCTGACGTAAAGCTGTATAGGATATTTTCATAATCTTCAGTGACAAATGAAATACATATTCCAGGTTTATCCAGGCATGCTACTGTGTAAAAATCACAACATATTATCCTTTATTATTGCTTGTCTGGATAAACAATGTATTCAAAGATACCCAATATATACTGAGACTGTGCTCCTCCATCAGTTAAGATCTAAGTGAAAAAAATGCATGCAATTTTGTTTTGTCATGTGATCTCTTTGTAATTACTAATAAAGTGTTGTTTATTTTTGTCTTGGAGTTGAATGAATAAACACTTCTATTCAGATTTCTGTATTTCATTGACATACCACTGATACACGTAATGCGTATGCAGTATGCATTATAATCTGTATTTGAGTGGTAGATGTTTCATGATATTAATCTCCTGCCTTTGAGTAAGAAGCCTTGCAATGTGTACTGTACATAATCAGGCAACTGTTTATCCTTCTGTTCATGTGAACAGCAGTTTAAAAACTTGCCAGTCAGGAGGGTTCCCATCTGCCTCAAATATTTTACCAACCTGTGTAGTCAACAAAAGGAAAGGAATACTCTGTTACTCTCTCTGTGACTCAACTGCTTCAGTCTTCTCGCCCCACTTTGCAGTAGATGGATGGAATGGGACCATTCTTTGTCTAGTTATACCATAGAAAAAGGCAGGACTGATTCACGACCGGGTTGAGGGAGCTATGACCTTGCTAGCATTGTGCTTGTGAATGGATTACGGTGGCAGGCAATAGGAGAATGTTTGCATTCCCACCCTTCATCTTTCATTGACAGAGGGATGGTTCACAGCTCTCAAAACTGTTCACAACATGTTGAGGCTTGCAACTCCAATTTGAAAAGATTAGTTATTTTTTTACATTTAGATGATTCCCTAAATCTTGATGGGTTTTGACTTGCATAAAAATTCTGAAGAACAATCTCGATGATTTTTTTTTAAATATATCCAGTTTCACTCTGCCAACTTGAATTTTGTGCCACCACTCCAAGGTGAAGTCACCAGCCCTGACACCTCTGCAGTCAGTCATCCATGCAAAGATCACAACCTACCATTTTCTACCAGCAGGCCAAGGATGGACATGGACTCAGCACATCTTTGAGGCATTGTCTCAGATGATAACCCTGTCAGTAAGGGTTGCCTAGTCAGATAGTGTCATAGTAGTTGTACCAGAAGACAACAGCAGTTTGTGCTTCAGAATTCAGAGGATCAGCACATGGCTGGATGAGGTTTCTGGCCTGGATATCCAAATACTGATGCTGTAAGAAAGCATTTCAGTATTTTTATTTTGTTTCCACTTAGTGCATACTTATCATCATTAAAAATACTATAAATAAGTGATTTGTCTTTAAATAAAAGCTAATGTTGGAGCTGAGATCTGACATTTAGGAGCTCTGGGAAATACTGCTAGGAGTGTAGCTGAGTGGAAAACGCTTTTCTATCCTGTATATTTTTGATAATTTGTATTTATTTGACCTCTCCAAAAAGTACATAAATTAATTTTGACATTTTTTTATAACTCAAAATTCTGGGGAAATAGAATTTAATGTAACTTAGATATTTCATTTCAAACACTTTGAGAATTAATATTTTTTCTATAATTAAAAAATTGTCATAATTAATTTATACTTATGCTCCTACAGACTTATATCATGTAATTCTAAAGTTCTTAATGAAAATTCTGAACTGTGAGACTGTCAGGTTAAATTTCACCCATTTCCAAATCTTTGTCAAAATGAAAAAAATCTTCCCCATGAGAAAATTGTGAATTTCTGCAGATGTAAAATGTTTCACTAAAATAAATCCCAAGCTCCTTATAATAGTAAGTCTTTATTTTATACTCCTTAAGAACAGCAGCACTTTGTGGAACCTTTAAATGTTTCAAATGGTATCAAATGTTCTTTTCTATCCATTTCTTTTTCAGCCAGGGTGTGGATAAACAGTGTTTGCAGTATCTTATTAATCAGTACCCTCATATCCCAGTTGATTCAACCCTTCTGTCAAGTTGGTTCCCTGCTGTAGAAAATTCTATTTGTTTGTACCATTACAATAGCCAGGAAATTAATGGAATTCAGATCTCCTATGTTCATCTTCTAAGCCTACAATACTAACTTTACCATACCCAATAAAAAAAGAAGGGGATTTATTTATCATCCCCTGAGATCTCTTTCTGGCAACCAAGTTCTTCTATTAATAAATACAGCAAAATGCATTTGTTTCATGTCAGTGCTTTCACGATACAATTGTTTTGCTGAGCACGCTGTGCAGATTGCATACCGGACCTTTGGTGCCTATTGCATTCCTTGTCTGTCTTTATTGTTATCAAGTGCTGAGCTCCATAGACAAGTGTGCCCCTTCCTCCAAAGAAAAAGAGCTCTAAGGACTTGAATGGCAAGCCAAAGTCTGCTGTCAAAATGTTTTTTCCTCATGCTCCATCCTTATTATAGAAGTATAAGTTGTGGATTTGGTCTTAGCTCTGGATTGCCCTTGGGGTCTCAGTGTAGGTCCAAGTGCCTGTCCGTGGAGGAGGTCTTTCTATTCAGGTCACATACAAATGGGGCAAAGCATGCACAGATTTATCCTGGAGCACCTCTCCTGTCTTGGGGTTTTCCTAAGCCCAGCATGCATCTTTTGAGCTGAAAATCAATTCAAGTAAACAAGTAATAATACAGATGGAAAATGACTGGAAGATAGAGGTTCACTCTCATGCCTGCTTTTAATTTTGTGCAGCCAAGGCCAATCTGCGAGTGCAGTCAGTGCTTCAAAACATGTCTGAATATAAAGCTCTTCACACTCAACATTCCTCCCTCTATTGTGACAGGCCCAAAGAAGGGAATTTTGCTCTTCAGTCCTTAGATTCAGAGATTGATTGTCATTCTTCATAAAGCACTCCAGGTTTAATTCAGCTGCTTGGAAAGCTCTCACGAGCTCTCATGATAATTTCAGTGATCCCACTGAAGGTAAATAGTCCAAGAGGACTGTTAAACTGACTTTTTCTATTAAGAAGAGCTATGCTGGGGAGTCTACACTGACTGCTGGGTAGTGTTACGCTGAGGCTGTGTTTGAGAAGGTGGTTGGCATTTTGGACTGGCTGAAGTTTTTGGAACGTTAGAATACCTAATCTCGAATTCAATAAACTTCAGTAATCCAGTTGTCTATCATAGTATGCCAATTTGGCAAACATTATACCTGGCCCATTATGCAAACAAAAATCATTTTTTTGAAAGGTGAAAAGACATTAATGATTAATACCCTACAAAATGAGCCATTGAGAAGCTTTCATGACAAAAAGTAGCCTGCCCTTTTTTATCAGCTATTTTAGCAAGGGGGAAAGGTTGTGGTTAATGATGTGGAAAGTAGTCCTTAGTATCTCAGCATCACTGCCTTGGCTGTCAAAATAACTATTCATTTCCGTGGCTTGAAATGGTCTCTGCACAGCTGTTTTATGAAAGTGCTTTGAAAGCCAAGCATTGTTGCCATGTGCGTTTATGGAACTCGCATAGTAGCTTCAAAGAAGAATTACATGAATTTAAACTACATGAAGCCCTAACTAGAGTGAACATGAAGATTTAGATAATTCCTGATGGTCTCACATAGAATATCAGACATTGCATACATTATTGTACAATAAAATCGTCCAGCTACTTCTACTCTTTAAGCATTTGTCTGCAACAGAGCAGTTTTCCCTCTAAGCACTGCTCTACACTAAGGCTGACAATGTGGATGTGATTGCAGTGTACTGATCTTTAATGCTATAATTGTCATATGGCACTTTGTGCTCCTGTAATAGACCTGCACGATACTGGAAGTGAATAGTGACAATGGTTATCCCATGGAAACACAATAACCCACCTATGCTATGCTGGATGCTGCTCCTACCGAAATCAATGGCAGTGTTTCCAATCATATCAATATGAGCAGTATTCTGTCTGTCTGTGTGGGAATAAAAATCAGGGGCAAAGAAGAAAGGAGCTGCATGAATCACATACAAATTAGCTTCTCAGTGTTTGATTTTAATAAAAAGTTGTTGGAAAAACGGAAGAAAGGTAAGATTAGGAATGTAATTTAACCTTGGTTAAACTGTTCTTGTCAATATAATTTCATCACATGAACTTCCTTTTGTAATAAAACAATAGAAACATTAACTAACAATTGCCCTGCTTGAGGTCTGCCTTCCTCTCCCCCTCAGAGTGTCTGGCTCATCAGCTTAGGGATTGTGGGCTTTAGTGTCTGGCTTTGTGAAAAGCTACTTGCTGCATCTATGTTCATTGCTGTTGCTGCGTGAGTGGGACCTGTGATTGGCTTCCACGCCGTCCTGACAAACACCGTCATCTGCCTGCGGTGGCTCCGCTCACCATCCTCATTACCAGAGACCTGCCTGGCCTGCCTCGTGGATGGCCTTTCCTCGTTAAGATACTTCCCTTTCTTCCCTGCTCTCTCCAAACTCCCCTTAGACTCACAAATCCAGGTACTCTCTCGCATAGACAATTATTTTGTGTTTTCATACTCCAGGTTGTATTCTTTTACTGCAGTGATTTGCTGTCTGCTCTTGGCATCTCCCTCCCATCTGGATGGACTGTCATTTTTAATAGAGCACCTTTCAGGAATACAGAAGAGCTTACAGGTGGGACAGGACCATCTGCAAACCTATAGGTTTACAAACTTCTGCTAAATGGTCTCTATAATCTGTGTCAAATTCTCATCTTGTTCTTAATTCATGCAAAACGAAATTAAAAAGTAAAAATCAAGCCAGTGTTAGGATTCAAGCCGCACTCATGTTTTTGCAACTTTGCTTTCAGAATTCCTTAAAAGCAACCTTCAAACTAAAGCTTTGTGTCAAATTTTTGTAGCTCCTAATTGTGCAAAATATCATGAGGGGAAGTTCAAAAATGGGAGCTGGCAGATGTGCATGAATACAGGAACTCAGAACAGGTGAGATTTTCATGAAGAACAAGACACAATTCAAATGTAATTCTAGTGCATCAAAATGAAAATTGTAACACAAAGTGATGGGTCAAATGATTAGAAATTCTTGCAGTTTACTTTCTTACTATCTTAGTGTCATGGTTTAGCCCCAACCAGCAACTAAGCACCATGCAGCCACTCACTTACTTCCCCCCATCCAGTGGGATGGGCGAGAGAATCAGGGAAAAACAAAGTAAAGCTCATGGATTGAAATAAAAACAGTTTAATAGGACAAAAAGGAATATAACAACAACAACAACAACAGCAGCAACAACAACAACAACAATAATAATAATAATAATGGAATACAAAACAAGTGATGCACAATGCAATTGCTCAGTACTTGCTGACCGATGCCCAGTTAGTTCCCAAGCAGCGATCCACCTGCCCCAGCCAACTCCCCCCAGTTTATATACTGGGCATGATGTCACACAGTATGGAATACCCCTTGGGTCAGTTTGGGTCCGCTGTCCTGGCTGAGTCCCCTCCCAGCTTCTTATGCCCCTCCAGCCTTCTTGCTGGCTGGGCATCAGAAGCTGAAAAATCCTTGACTTGGTATAAACACTGCTCAGCAACAACTGAAAATGTCAGTGTGTTATCAGCATTCTTCTCATACTGAATCCAAAACATAACACTATACCAGCTACTAGAAAGAAAACTAACTCTATCCCAGCTGAAACCAGGACACCTGGCTGTTTAAGTGTAGCACTTTAGACAGTTCTAGTGGTATCAGACGTCAAGTATTATTAAAGCACAAAGCAAAAGCTTAATCTTAACTTTGAAGTGTTTATAAGGTACTGTAGACATAAGAACACACTAGATAAGAAATATGGGATAACTTTTTTTAAAAGACAAATTAATAATATGCGTAATTCTTTTATTTCATAATAGATTCCTAAATTATATTATAAATTTTTTGTATTCTGCCTTGTGAGTAATTCAAATATTTGACTATCAAACTGAAAAAAAGGAAGAAGAAAGAAGAGGAGACATGGGAATGATAAATTTTTATCCGTACTGTTTGAAGCCTCCATTTTAAAATAGTAATGTGATTTTGGAGGTTTTTTGTACTTATTAAGAAACTACAGATTCAAGTGAACTCAGTAAAGTCACTATGTTTAAGACCATTTATGCAACATTGTGTTACATCTAAACCAGTTACATTTGTTTATGAAATTAAATGAAATTTTCATCCAAAACACAGAGGTGTATGTTGTTGTTCACACCAAAGGCATGCAAAAAGTACTTCCCTGAATGTTATTTGTGGAGGGTTTTGCCTTGTTTTGGGAGAAAGTGTCTATTATTGCAGTTACAGAATTTCACTCTGGGATTAAATTATTTCTCATATTTTTCCTGAATGCACTGTCATAGCCTTTTCTGCTGACGACAAGAAGAAATGCCAACAAAGGCGTGTTTGTAGTGGTAGGAAAAGTAAAGGGGCATTTGGAGCATGGTGAACTCTAGTGGACAAAGAGCTGTGTAAGTCCTGTAGGTGATGCTGTGCCTTGTGCACGAGAGGGAGAGAACAAGGAAAAATTAAACACAAGGAGTACAGATAGCTGGTGGTGGGGGATAATGAATGACAAAAGAGGAAGAGTGTGAGGGTTGGGGGCTCAGACATGGGTGGCAGAGGAGCTGGTGAGTGACACTCAGCAGAACACTTCTGAGAGCACCCACTTGTCCTAGGACGCATCCGTGGAGCTGGGGACACAGTACTGCTTGGAGGAGTGACTGGTGAGGGAGAAGAAGTCTTTAGGAACCCCCTTTCTGCATTGAGTTTCCTCCTCCAGGTGGCGGGTATGGACAGCACAGACAGGGCCAGGATGAGAAGGTGGAGTGAGTTGGCTGGGCCTCAGACAGAGGAAGAGGTGAGGAGACATGTTGCAGCCAAAGCCTCTGCAAGAGGATCTGGAGGAGCTGGCGGTGTGACAATGATCCGAAGCACTCGGGCTACGTGTGTGCCAGGGTTTACCTTGTGCCTCAGAAAGGTCATGAGCGAGGGTATCCTTGGTGAGGGGGACATGCCCATGCCCACCAACCTATGAAGGAAATGTCTCCATGTGCCACCCTGCGGCCTGAGGTCCAAGGGGAGGCTGGCTCTGAGGGGTTCTTCACACACCACCACCATTCTCGCCTCCTCCCCAGATGACAAGATGTCCCATCTCTTGGTGTCCGGGAGGATGTAAGGGTGAGAAAATGGAGCGACTGGAGCACAGACATGTAGAGGTGATTGTGGAGCCCAGTTTTGGAGTAGATGGGCTCTAAGTGACACTGATGGTTTGGGGGGCATGCACGAGCAGCCAAGGGGCATGCAGGGGCAGTGGGCTGCGGGGAAGGTCTGGAGAACTGGGGCTGGGTGGGCAGGGGCTGCTGGCTGACAGGGCACCCAGGACAGGACAGGGGGATGCACAGGAGGGCCTTGCAGTGGTCAATGAGGTGCATGGGCCACCCCATGCACCGGTGGGAGGGAGAGGGAGTAAGCAAATGCACCTCTTGCCAAGATGAAAGAAGAGATGAGGGCATGAAGAAGAGAAGGCTGCCAAAGGTAGCAAAACACCTAGGATAGAAAGAAACTCAAATTCAGGACTGGCCCACAACTCTTATCCTGACCAAGGGTTGCAACTGAGCAGCACTTGGCTGGTTTTAGTTGCGAGGGAAAACCAATGAGCCCAGTGGTGTAATCTGAGATCAAAACAAGCAGATGAGCCTTCAGCTCTTTCAGATGAGTTGCCTTTGTTCCAATGTTTCGTCTGAACATGAAACACAACCAAATTTCAAAGTAGGAGTCCCACAAGCCTGCAAGGCTAATCCCATGCTTTGACAAGGCTCAGAGCAAATCCCCCTCAGATGATTCACATGTGTTGCCTCGCTGATTTAGTGACATGACATGTTCAGCAGGATCCCCTCTGCTCCAAAATTAAACTCAAACAGTGCAAAGATGCTTCCTCCATTCCCTCCAAGGATGAGAGGAATTGGCTGATGGCTAAATCCCTTTGAAGCAGGAGTTGGATGCAGCTGCACTGTGGACAAGGGAAGGGAAATTGCAGTGAAACAGCAGTTGTATTGGCTTGTGAAAAAAAATGTAAGCCATCTTCTGAAACACTGTGGTAAAGTCCAAGCATTCTCCACTATAGGGGCTTCAAATTTTAAAACCTCCTCACGCTTCACTGATGTAGCACTGTCAGACAGATGACTTCTAGAAAGAGGCCGCATCTGCATCTTTCCTCTCTCCCATGAATACGTCTAGCTGCCAGCACACACCTCCTACATTAACTTTCCCTTTCTACTTTTTTATTATACTGAGAACATAAAATAATACAGGGCATATTCTGTCACTGACAAGTGCTTTTCAGCCTTCAACTGGCAAAGGCAAACCTGACAATTATTTCCTATAAAAAACACTCTTGCACAGTAGTAAGCGGACTGGGAAACCATGGTATGCTTTCCATGGTTAGCTACTTTTCTTTCCATCTGCCATAATTTTTGTTGTGATTATTGGTGGAACTGCAGTGTTTCTGAAGCAAAGGCCCTGTAACATGAGGTATGGTGGCTGGCACTTACCCTTGTGCACTGCCCTAGACCTTTCCTGTGCATCAGTTTCAGGTGATGGGTAAAGTGCAACCGGGTGCCTCACCTGCTCGGTGGGAGCAGTCATAGCCTCGAGATGCTGAGGGAACTTCTGGGTGCAAGGGGAGGTTCCCAGTGCCTTTAGGTACATGCTGACACTGAGGACTGTAATTTTGGATCTAGTATCTAAGCTAGGATTGTACTTTTGGAGTTGATATCCAACTACTTGAAGTTTAGCCATCTGGAAGTTAGCTGTCTAGTCTATTTAAGACTCACTTTTACTAGTCCTAGTTCTTCATGCGTGGCACACACCATGTAAAGCAGTTTAACTGCTCAGCTACAGCACCCTACCATGGCAGCTCTGCCACTTCTCGGTCTAAATTACAAATTATATTTGTCTGGCTATTGTTTCTCCATGTCCAGGTCCTGTGAAATAACAGTCTGACTAAAGATCTGACTAAAGATTTTTATTCCAGATCCTGCACAATCTGGAATAAAACTACTCTGCAGAGAAGGATCAAGCTAACATCAAAAATATCCTGAAAAGCCTCACATCCAAACTAGATAGGGCTCTTCAAATGCTTTGTAAAGAATATGTTGACATCCATTCTTAGGCCCCTGATTTTGTCTATGTGATAGCTCAGGGAGCCTAAGAATCTCACTTCAGGCTCCAGATGATGAAAGACCAGCAGTTGTATCCAAAGCTTTTCTGCAATTAATTTAATATTCTTTGGTTTGCACATACACTCTTTCAGTAAATTAGTGATAATGATGAGTGATATAGTGATGTTGTTATATTCCAGTTCATGTGGACTCCTTTCTTCAGTTTACAGCCTTATCTTTTTATCTGTAAGTTAAATCTGAAACAATTCCTCCTGCCCCCTTAATATCTAGACTGTTTATTCTCTGTCAGGTTTTGCTGGGGGGAAAAAAAATCCTTTCCTCTGAGAACAGCAGTAATGTGAGAGTTTGATAGGGTCTTAATGACCTAAATTGACCAAAGTTCTTCTTGATGAGACAGCTCAGAAAGCCGTTTTATCTTCAGTTTGCAGGAGCTAATTAAACTAATTTGAAGACAGAGAAGACAGCACCAAAATGCAAAGACAGACATGATTGCTCCCAGAGGATAAAATATTCACAATGTCTTCAGCCAAACTTTGGCAATATTCAGTGTTAGGCTTTGATTCAGACCCACCTAGAAATAACTAATTATTTCCAGAAAGTCTCTGCTTGAATACTGATGAAGGTGTCACTTTGTAAAAAGCATAATGTTTTCTATTTATTTTCTTTGCAATTGATTAGTATTGTAGAAACAGTACACATAATAACAATTGATTCACAGGAGCGTAGTTTCTTTCATTGTGTATTACTTCCTCGAATTAAATGTTCCAGTTGTGTGGGCCACATAAGGCTAACAACATCTCAATTTTCTGAACTCAGTATTTTTTATTTACCGTAATTGATATACAAGTAATTGATTTCTGCCCTGAACAAACATCAGCTTCAGAAATCCTCCAGTTGTCATTGGTAGCCGTTGCCTCAAAGTAGTCATTAGCTCAGTAATATTGATGCTTAGGGCTTGAAGGCAATGGGAATCTTTCTATTCATGCCAGTAAAGTCTTCATCAGACCCCTTTGTGAGCAATGAATACTGTGGATATTAAAGCAACATTTTTACATAATGTTGCAGCTTTTACATTTCCACATAACAATGAACAACTTCTCCTTAAAAATACTTTTGAGGAAATTACCTCAGCACATTCAGTTGCACAAAGAGGAAAGAACATTTTGGTGACCCCCACCACACGCCCTCCAAAGTGTTTCTGTTCAACACGTACGTGCCACCATATGCAAAGGCAGCAGGAATTCCTTTGCTTTCTGTGCCTGTTAGAGATCACAGAGACATTAAAACACTAATTGAATACCCATTTATTTTGTAATCCCATGTACAGCACACAGTAAACTTACATGCTGAGTAGGTGGGCAAGTGGTATTTTGAATGCAGCACAAGCAGTCTTCCAGGACTGACACAAAGTGCTGTGATTAGACTCTGAAAGAGAAAACAGGCATGTTACCCCAAGCACCTGTACGGTTATAAAACAAGCAGCCACTCTTTCTCCAGGGTCATCTCCCCCCCCCTCCCCCCGCCTAGAGATTTCAACATGTGTTTTAATGTATTTGCACGGAAGCTTCTGTAAAAGCTGTCACATGAGGGTCACAGTGTCAGTCTGGAACAAAAAAATTAAAGCACTGTCTGGAAATATATCAGGGACTGGAAAATGGGGAACCAGTCAAGAGTGTAGTACAACTTTGAGACAACCTGTTTACCAGATTCTAGGGTCAGGGTGATAGCAGAAGCACATCTATCCAGATATCTGCTATACAGTTAGAGCCAAACTGTGCCATGAATTTTATTGATAAATACTTATTTTCAGTTACACTCAGAAACAAAAACAGAGCACAGATGTGATCTTCCTGCAGGACACTTGCTAATAAAGCAAGATATCTTGTTCAGCAGAGGAAGAGCTTCTGAATCCTCTGAGCTTGACAGACTGAAAAAGAAACATAACCCCTTGCTCTGCGACCGTCTGTGATGGCTGTCAGTCTTCCAGTGGCTCAGGCCTATTTCTGACATGTCCTCATTGTATAAGCTTGTCCCAGACTTCTGAGCAAGTAACTCAGCTCTGAAAGGCCACAGGAAGGCCTATAGAGAGAAACATGCAAAATACGAAGGGTAAAATTGCAGATAGAGATAGGGGAGATGGTGTTTGTTGGCAGCTGACAGATGGAAAAGGAAAAATGTCAACATAGAAAGGAATAAAACCCTAAAGGGAGAAAGATGGAGTCAGCAGATGACAACTCGTCAGCATGGAGGTTTCAATCCAGGGGCAGGGGCCGGCTCTTTCCTTTCTGACTGTCACCTTCTAACCAGCAAAACCTCTTCAGGTGTCTTTTCAGGGCGGTGAGCACACTAAAGCTTAGACTTGTAGCATTTGGGAGTGATAGCCAACAATTGCTTTACACTATGAATTTGTGCATTTCTTGCTTGCAGAGTCTCTTTGCCCACAGCTCTTTAGCTGGCTCCTTCAGGCTCCTTTGAGCCTAAGCAAAGCGACCCAGGAGAGGGTTGCAGAGGTGCAAAGTGAAACCTTGAGATAAGGCCATCAAAGCTCGCTTACCACTAGGAAGGATGTAGAGGAAGAGGAGATAAACATTTTTGGAAAAATAGGTTGCTTCAGGTTTCTGCCATTAATCCTTGCCTCTTCTTTATCATGATTCACCTCTCTTCATTGACTGTCCCCACAAATGCTTGGGTCAAACCTCCTTCTCACCCCAGAGGTCCATAAGGAGGAGTTAAGCTATGACAGCCAGTAACGGGATAATTTAGGTTGGAGAACTAGAACCTCTTGTGACTGTGGTTCAGGTATAAAAATACTCCAGGCCAAAGTGTGAGGTATGAGCCTGCTACTGCTTTGACTGGGTCTGTAGAGAGTTTATAGTCTCCTGCTGATCATGCAGCTAGTCCTCACCCAGGAGACACCTGGCAGTATGAGGTTGATGGAGAACAAAAATCCTCACTTACTAAGATGTGACAAAAATGGGTATCGGAAGCACAGAGCCACTAAAAGAGCTACCTTCCCCTCTCTTTCTCTTCAGGACTACTCCTAGGTATTTGCACAGCACTAACACAGATGACAAGCCAAAATCTGCAACCAAACTAATGCTGTTTTCTAAACATTGAAAATATTAATGGCTTTTAATTTTACTTTTTTTAATACCATCAGGAAAATGACAGCCACGTCCAGTAAGTTGCTTGATAGTTATTTATATTTTCTTTTCTGTTCCAATTACATGAATGCATGATGTGCCAAAGATATGTATTTGGAAGGTCTTTTGAACTAAATATTGTTAGCAATGGGAGATTGTTGATTATATTCACACAGCTCAGCTAGCTATTATTAGAGGGTTTTTTTTGTTACGAGTATTTAGTCATATGCCATTTTGTGAATCTCTGCTATGCTTTGAACATTTCACAACTTCTACTAGCTGAAGAGCTTCTGATGTTTCAGACTTATTATTTATAAATCCCTATGAGGTGGCAAATGACATTCAGTTGCAATTAGAAGAAAGTTCATGGATCAAAAATTATGACTAATGGAGACAAATTAGACATTGTGTAGCGCTTTAAAATTAAACCCCACCAATATTAGTCTAATCAATATTGTTTATAGAAAAATGACTTGGATACTGGAAACCCCCCAACTTACAATAAGAGACATTTTCCTGGAGCAAATGAGCTGTATATCAATAGACAAAATAATTGCATATAAAAAATGCCACCAAAACTGCATTTTCACCATGGAAGAATAATTCAAGAACAAACAATTTTCACAGAACTCCCACTAACAGCAGTGGTTCATTATAATCAGTAAGTCAAACATTCACTTAGCATCACTGATGCTGACAATTAGTCTTTTGTCTTTTTCGCATCTGGTGCTTTTAGCAAGATTCATTTAATCAAGAAGTTTATCCAGATACTAATTTATTTACTGATACAGTCTTGGTTTATTTTTCAGCTTCCATTCATGATCAGAAGATCCTAATTCTTTCCTTTTTAAGAGACTCTGATAATGACTGTATGATTTAAATAAGTAAATACATGGATATACTAAATACATACATAAATAAAAATTAAAGGTTTGTCTACACTTACTTTAAAATAAGTGATATTAGGAATACATCCCAGGGTGTGATTTTTAATCATTAGATCAGAGCAAAAATCAGTACAGATTTGCAAGAAAAAAACAAGGTATGTCTTGATTAAGGACCAGAGGTTACTCTCCTTCATTAATCTGGAAAATAGTGTGACTGTGGGTGACAGACTTAGGCTCATTATCAGTGCTAGTATTGTGAAAATATATTTTTTTAATCAATGGCAAAACAGAAAAAAAATAAATCCTTTAACATAAAGAGATTTCTTCTCTTATTCTTATAAAACAGCTTCTCTCTTCTCCCTGCCCTCTGGAAAATAATGATCAGGTTGAAAATGAATTGTCTATGGTGGGATAATTGAAATAACCTTTGAATTTTTCATAGTTGTATCTAACTAGATTCAATTAAACAGGTTTTTTAAATGCAGCATCAAAAATATTGAATAAAATGTTTTAACTTTAAAAAAAATCACTTTTTTCTACCCATTAATAGAACTCAACTCAATTCTATGAAATTTTGATGTAGACTGTATTTGTACTAAGCAAGCTGTTTCTCCGGTGCATATTGCCAGTTCATAATCTGCAACACTTTTCAGAATAGCTAATTCTCACGTGTGTCACTCTCCTAGAAGCATCCCTTCAGAATACCACGCAGCATCACTTCCCCTGTAAGCGTGCAGAAACTTTTTCTGCACTTACCCAAATTGCTTACAGCAGACTCCCAACAATGGGCGTAACCTGGACATCTCAAAATGTAACCTCTGAGTTTATGCATATCTTCACACCAATAATCACCTTTCATGATCAATAGTACTGTGGTTTCCTTTATATGAAAGCAATTTACGTAATTCGAGAAACTCAAGTGAAAATAAGCTTCCTTTAAAAGAAACACATTTTTTGTAAGCCATTAAAGAAATAGAAATTGAAAGTCAATCTTCTTTTTTTGGTGCAATATCATTGATGCAGGTTTTGCTAGCAACTGGAATTATGTACTGAGATAGGAAATAAAAAAAAAAAAAAAAAAAAGAAGAAAAAGCTAAGCTTCTGAATAAGCTGGCCCTCTCCAAATCCTAATGGTTCAAAGCCAGAAATAACTTTTCCAGACATGCCCCATCCTTCTTCTGCTGAGTAATTCCTATGCATATTAGGAAGGACAGGTGATTTTTTGCCAAGAGATAAGAATATTAGTTGAAAGACAAATTAAAAGAAAAGAAAACAAAAATGTCTGACCCTGGTTATTTGACATTTACCCATCCTATCACCTGCTAAGTTTCCCAGTAAGACGTTATGTTCAGTTATGGCACTGGGATTTACCTTACAATGAGAAGATCTTAGGGCCTGTCCTGTCGCTTGGGTCTGTAGGACAACACCTATAAATCTACTTTAGTAAACTAGCAGTAAGGAGTAGGCACTGTCAGACAGCAAGCATTGCTCCTGGCGTGGTTTTGGTGCAGACGTGGTAACTTACATTGTCCCGAGAGAGCACCCAATAGAGCTGGCAATGGCAACCCGCGTGTAGCCAGGCTGTTGGGGAGAGGAAGGGAATTTAGCTGTCAGGTTCCAGTACCATCTGGCTGCATTGCAGAGAACCGTCTCCAGCCTATATTCTTTAGTAACATAGCTCTAACTTTCATTCTGGCATGTGCCTGGAGTTTTAAACCTAGAGGCTCTGCCCAGCTCCTGTTCAGGCTTCTGAATCCTACTCAGCATAAACAGACTTTTCCTATATTTCATCACCCCTCGGGCAGAGCAAAGTGAATTTGTTTGATTTTCACCTGGAGGGGTATCCAGTTCTCAAAGGACAAAGCAAAATCTGTAAAGGAAAACAAAACAACTTTGGAAATGCTGTACTTGATTACCCTCCCCGGACATGCAGGAAGGTAGATGGAAGGTAGGTTGCTTTCCCTTTGAGTGCTAGAAGTCCGTAATGGGAGCTCTAACAACAGAATTATTATTGTGAAGCCAGCTCTCATAACAGCTGCTACTTCTAAGGGTCCACAGAGCAAGAGAGCTTAGCCTTGTCTCTTTTCTTAAAAAAAAAAAAAAAAAAAAAAAGGGAAAATAATGTTAGTTTTGTACTGACTTGCAGCTGTCAGCTCAAGGGTAATGTTTCATTGCTGGCTAACTTCACTTATTCTTTCAAAACAGTAGTGTAGCCATCTGATTTTGGGGTCTGTAAGTTCTTTTCTCAGGCATATTTCTTGTGTCAAAGAGGAAATGCTTTATGTACCTTGTGGCTATGTAAATGTGTGCCATTTCTTAGTCATGTTTAGACTAGACACATATTCATACGTTAAAAATTTAATTCCCCCAACGTCGGCATAAACAAATGTAGGAAATGCATTCTGGGTGTTATAATGAGATATTGTTATCAGGATGATTCTCTTAAGACTAATAGATGTTACATGAGACAGAAGAAGGTGTATGAAATGACTCGTTTTCAGAGCTTGAAGGCTTAAAAAATAAAATTACCTGGGTATCCACAGGCTTCCTGAATAAAGACAAATAACTTGTCAACTAGCAAAGTTTCAGAGAAGTGACTCCATTAATTTAAAGATTTCAGTGAAGTGTAGTGAATTGGCTTTCTTCACAGTAAATAAAATTTGTAAATTGTAACCTGACAGATGCCCTTATAAAAGCTAGAGGAAGATTTAAAAATCACATAGCAAAATAATGTCTATATTGCGGTATCTTAAATTGTATGAAAGCAATAGCACAACATTTACAGTTATTTAGGTAATGACAGCTTATTAGGGAAAAACTGTCATTCTCTTTATCACATCTTCACTTGCTCCAAAAGTGTTAAGGCACTTGTTTAATATTGACAGAAAGCAGTAAAAATAAATCACAGCAGAAGAGATGAGCATATCTCTGGCTGGACAGGGCTGGGATTTTGAATGAAGACACATCTTGCAGAGCTGATACACATGGTGGGAGTACAAGAATGAATAATCACAATTCTAGGCAAAAAGTCTCCCATTAGATCAACCTTTCTATTAAATAATGGCTCTCAATTGCTTTTTTCAATGAGTTTGTGCCACGACATACCAGAATAGCTGTAATCTAGCCTTCATGCTGATTTAACTCACTCTAAGAGCAACCAGCAAGGAGGATGGAGGGCTTCCTCCTCCTCCTCTGCTGCCATCAGGTCTTGCATGTGCTAGGCATGCCCTACCAGATGGGAAATAACTAAGGATCTCACTCTAAAAATGCAATTTTTCTCCTTCGTTTTCCTTTCTCTATGTGGCTGTGGGTGGCAATTTGCACACACACAAGCAGGTTAAAATGAGATGGCTGCGTACCATGCCTCTTTACCCACCACCCCCTCTCACGGTCATGTCACCCCCTCGGTGGCAACAAGTGAACCGTATGTGTAGCTCCTCTCAGCCACCACAACTAAATCAAAGCTTCTTCTGGGCTGTATGAACATGCCATGCTGTAGGCTGAAGACGCTCAGGAGCTGCTTCATGTATGATAGAGTGCTTCCACTGCAAGACAACTTAGTCTAATAGCTTCTGGACAGATTCAAGCCTCCCATCATTATCTGAAGGCCTTTAGAAATAAGTTCTCCATCCTATCATTATTAATAGTCACAAAGGTATCACAAATGTTGTCTGCAGTCATTTGAACCAAGAGTTTAGTGGTTTGACAGGTCTGGTGATCCGACTGGAAGAAGTTTGGTATCGCATATAAAGTTTTCTGGTCTCATTTCGTACACTTTACAGAAGTGATATCCAAGTATATTTTGTGTTGGCACAGCTATACATTACTTGAGAGCAAACCTGTTCCCCCTGTTCCCATTAAAAATTCTGAGGTGTGGGGAATAACTCAGGAATGACATCTACTCCTTCAATAATAGGTTAAAGAAATTGCAATAAGAGGGATCAAAATAACTTTTACAAAGTCAAAGAAAAGGCTATGGCATTGCTTAGGTGTTTTTCGCCATTGTTGAAGATTCTCCATCTAGAAAACATACTGATTTTCTTAAAACCTTGTTGATAGTTTAAGGAACTATATAACAAGGTTTCAGTTTTCACAGCACATTATTTCAGAATAATTTCTGTAAGGTTCCCTTCACTATTTTTGCAAGAATTAATTTTGCAATGAAAATATTATACAGAGGAGGTGTCTCTCTCATATGTTTTGGGAGCTGTTTATACCACCGTGCAATGTGAAAATTGCTCATGAAGTGATCTATATATCATCACATATAACAGCAATGCAAAAACACTTAAAATGGGTAAACTACATGTCACTGGTGAAGCAAAAGAGATAAGAATCAGATTTGGTGACAAATATGAGCCTGTTCTCTTGTTTTGTGATCTGGTTTATTTTTATACCATTTATTGCTTGATCTGTCTCTGCTGTTCCAGATTATGTTATTTTAATTAAGCAGAGTTGTTCTGCCAGAAAGCAGAAGGTCCTCAGCCTTTCTCACAAACATCGGACCTAAAATAATTGAGGATAGCATGAGGATGGCAGGATATTTTTTGAAAATACTCTCATGAATGATTTTCCTTTAGTGAGATTTTTTTGGTCATTACTATGTTACAGCACTAACCATATGGCGACGTCTTAGTGAGAAATTTGCTCTTGTGAAGAAGACTTGAGCAAACATATTCAGTGTCCATGTCCAGTCAGGATGTAGTGGAACATCTGACTGGAGAAATGCTCCAACCAGGTTGGGAACTATGCAAAAATGCACCTTACCTTTTTTTTTTTATTCAATAGCTCTGTAATGAGAGGAGTCACCCAGCACAGGAAATCTCTAGACTAGTCCCTCTTTTCTCTGAGGAAATTCAGTCTCCGTATCTCATCTGTTCACTAAACTATGAGCCACCCTGACAAAACGGCCAGAGAAAGAGGCTCCTAGTCTCTTTTTTTTAACTGCATCCCATTTCAAACAGGTTAATTGAAGCTTTATTAAATGAAAGGAAGAAAGAACAGTTAGACAACAACTAGGACATTGGCCTAGGAAGTATGAGATATGACTTTCAATCCCTGCCTCCCAGGCTAAAGGAAAGATATGAACTTCTTCTCTACCCCTTGTTAAGCTGCTCCAGCCATCAAAAGACCGTGTGTTTGCCTTTGGCATGTCTTGTGGGAAAACTGCCATAGGCATCTGGGTCTGAAAAAGGCTCAGGGTGATGAGCTCAAACCTTCAAATGGAGGACAGGGGTTCAGAAGGAAAAACTCTTCTTGGTCTTTTCTGTGGTTCATGAAGCTCCCTACCAACCCTGCCTGTCCCATCCATTCTTTTCCAAGCACTGCACAGTAAACCCTGATTAGAAATAGGCTGGAGGTTTTTCTGATGCTAGTATAGATCCCAGTAAAGTGCTGTCTTTTTCTGGGTTGGTTCATGGCATCCGTATGTTGTTTAATCAATACAGAATGTGTATGCACTTCCAGTGCTAATTTCAAAAAGAGAGGTTGAAGGCAAAACTGCCACTTGTTATACCACTTGTTTTATGGATAGGCAAAGTTAGGGTTACTAGAAATGTGCCTGCAGCGTGCAGTTTTTGTGCCTCACGAGTTAGTTTCCAAAAGGATAAGGACATTGCTAAGGAGGAACGGAACTATGTAAACACAACTTTGGCTTTTGCAGTGCTCCCAGGGAAGATACAGAAAGAAGCCAAACAAGTCGAAGATGATAATGGAGTATCTGTAGCAACTTACACTTCCACTTGTCAGGAGCTCTCCAAACCGAGCTTTTGACTGAGCACAGCTGCTCCCTCTTGGACCATCTCCTACACCCAGGGGCATCTATTCAGAAATACCACAGACAGCACCGGCCCTGCTCAACACATCCACATCCATGGAGCGTTACACTGATGTGTGTGTTGTCTCGACAGAGAGAGGTATTTAAAAGATAAGATTCACACTAATGCTGAGGCTTTTAAGACTGAATGCAATCAAAGATGCTTTGAACTTTACACCTTACTTTAATTCTTATCTTATATTCTCATCTATTGTTTACGGTTGGACTCAATGATCTTAAATGATTCTATGATTCTATGTTCTCTGATAATTAAATCTATATAGAATCATAGAATCATAGAATCATTCAGGTTGGAAAAGACCTTCAAGATCATCAAGTCCAACCATCATCTGT